>UCOJ01001683.1:0-23388 GCA_900474305.1 Cecidostiba fungosa
GGTCTTGAAGAAGGAAAAAGTATGACTAAAATGGATCCAAAATCTGATTTCACAGGAAGTTTCTAAATCATTTATAGGTTAAAAATTCGCAAAAATCAAAATCCTAGCTGATCTCTTATGCGAGATATTGACATTTCAATATTTGAGTCTTGTACTCCCAATGGAAAAAACCTAATTTATTGAATTTTTAATATTTGTTCGTTTTTGAGTTTTTAGATGTGGCATACAAATTTATCTAAGGAATGCACTTGCAGTTTTTGAAAGGTATAGAGTACTGAAAGCAAATTTAACAAAAAATCCAGACGTTTTACCATGCAAAAAATTAAAACAATACTGTAAAGTGAAATTTCGCTTTTTGAGCTTACGACACAAGATTTTTATTATTCAATTCGCATATTCCATCAAATCATAAAATGAATCACGCAGATAAATGTTCTCATGATGAGAATAGAAGAAAAGTATGCGCTCCATGTGGTAAAAAAATTATTTTTGGGAAACTTTCGCCTGAAAAATTCCTTATCAATGAGCACACTGATGCACTTATAAAGCAATTTATATCAGAAGACTTTGATCTATCTAACGAAAAATTTCCGTGAAGTATTTGTAGAACTTGTTACCTTACGTTACTTAATGCTGAAAAAAAGGTTTTTAAAAGACCTTTACCAGTTATGCCCAATTATATAAATGTGGAATTGTCAAAAGTAACCCGTTCAAATGTTGCATGTAACTGCTATGTGTGTATGACTGGCAGATTCAAAGGTCACACTAAAGTCGTAAAAGGAAGAGGTAAAAAGAAAATGCTAAATAACGTTATTGATGAATCTAATCGACTTAGCGGATATTCACGAACTGAGCCGCTTCCAATTGCAACAGTAGAAAATAATCAAACCAACAACTCCATCTTGTTATGTAAAAAATGTTTTCAGGAAATCGGCAAGGGAAAAAATCACCGTTGCAAAAATGCAAAAGAACATGTAAGCAAGATCATTGACAAACTTTCTGAAAAAGAACAAGAACAAATCGTGATTGATATTGTTAAAAAAAAGCTGAATCCGAAGCTCATCATCTCGGTAAACTGCATAACGTTGAGCTCAATTTGTCTACAGCTGGTCGCAAAACAAGAATCATCGTGAATTCTACTGAAAAAAAAGGAGATCCTTTTCACAACAAATAAGATGAGAAAAATAACAAACTTTCTAAGATGTAATATTGGACGAAAAACGATTCCTGTCAATTATTTGAAACACGTGTCAGATTAATCAAACGTTTTGAATGATGTATATAAAACAGCTTCATATGAATTTGAATGTGAAAATGCATCGTCCAAACAGAAACGAGCTGTTGTATATGCAGATGCAGAAGAACTACTTGATGCAATTATTAAAGAAATAAATCTAGAAGGAAACATCGTCGTCAAAGTCATGGCTGATGGAGGTCAAGATTTTTTCAAGATAAGTTTAACCATACATCCCGAAAATTATGAACCCATTTCTGACAGTCACATAGATCAGATTGTTAATGATGACTCATGTTCGAAAGATGTAGATGGATCTATAGGAAAAAGAAAACTTTATTCTCAAGGTGGAAGTATAAGTAAAAGAGGTAAGCTTTCTAGCGTAGACAGATTAATATTATTATGCGTAGTTCCTCAAATAAAAGAGACTTATGAAAATGTACGGCTCTTATTCGAACTGACAAAAATTAATAACATTCCCTTTAAATTTGTTGCAGATTTCAAGCTTCTACTTCTAATAAATGGTCAACAAACTGCAACAGCGATGTTTCCTTGTCCGTATTGCTTTATTTCTCTTGGAGATTTAAGAAGCGACGAAACTTGTAGAAATTCATTTAATAGTGATGCTCATACTAGTACAGTGGATAGTTCAGAGATAGAGAATCATACCAAATTGAAAACCTATGGCGACCTCAGACAGGATTATGAAAAGTTTTGCCTTACAGGAAAAAACAAAAAATATAGTAGAGAATGTCACAGTACAGTCAATCTTCCTCTTTTCGATGAAGATAATAACACTAACGTGCTAAAAAAATGCGTTATCCCTGAACTTCATGTTTTACAGGGGTTCGTAAATCATCTATTTTGGAAAGGATTAGTTCCTCTCTTAGGTCAAGAGAAAGCTCTTTTGTGGCCCAAGAAATTGAAACTTGTCTCAAAAAATTACCATGGAGATGCATTTGAAGGAAAAAATGCCTGTAGAAAGCTGCTGAAAGAAGTAGATAAGCTTGAGGATCCAGAAATCTATGAAAGTGTTGGGTATTTCAGATTTTTGCCTTATATTCGTGCTTTTAAAGCAATTAATAAGGTTGTTAATTGTTGCCTCACTTCGGGTAAAGTTGGTCCTTCTTTGCATACTCATATACGTGAATTGGATATTGCTCAATTATTGACAACCTTTCTACAACATTAAAAATTCATATTATTCTTGCACATGTTATAGATAGCTTGAAATATATTGACAATAACAATGGTCTAGGATTTTGGTCCGAGCAAAGCGGAGAGTCAGTTCATTGAGAGTTTCTTAAGTTTTGGGAACGATACAAAATGAATTCGATTTTTGATGAATCATATCCATCAAGACTGCTCAAAGCAGTGGTTGAATTTTCATCACTCCATATTTAAGTAAAAACCTCCGATCAAATATAAAAATATCATAAGATTTAAAAAATAATAAATAAAAAACAAAAAAATAAAAAATAGAAACAAAATGGGACTATATAACCACTACGTCCTCGCCGTTAGTCCTGGGTAAAGCTGAAAGTGGATTTATATATCTGTATAAAGATACAGAAATTATAATTTTTAGAACATAAACTAATTATCAATTTCATTTAAAACGTTTCATATGTGAATTATCTTAATTTTCATGTTAACGAAAATTACGATTTTGAGGGCTGCAGGCTGCAGCCCCTATTTTGATAAAAATATCGATATCACGAACGGGATCAGCTAGGATTTTGATTTTTGCGGACTTTTAACCTATAATTGATTTAGAAACTTCCTGTGAAATCAGATTTTGGATCCATTTTAGTCATACTTTTTCCTTCTTCAAGACCAGTGTGTCTAGGGGATGAAAGTAGCGGACGACTCTCTCGCCACTCACATCTTCTACGTTTTCTCCACGTAGAGGTAGCCGTATAAGTGCGCAGATAATGTGTAGCAGTAATTCATAGTAAAAAATGTTATTTTTTGTACAGGAAGTACTACAGCATGAATCATGATGTCAAGGGGTTATGTGTCAATTAAAAAATCGATCAACCCCTTGACATCATATGATTCATGCTGTAGTACTTCCTATATAAAAAAAAAGAATGCGAACATGAAACGTTCTCGTAGTGTTCCATTCATAGATGATCAGCCGATTTGCTCTCGTGCTCTCCCCGCGCTATAGCCATTGTGAACGCACCCAGTAAGAACTGAAAACGAAATTTCATGGTATACCAAATTACACAATTTTTCCCATGGATTCAGAGACATCAGGAGGGAAGTTTCAAAATTAAACGAAGGAATAAGTTGATTGGCTATGATGGATATAGTTATAGGTACTTATATTTCTCTACTGTTTCATCAAGTTTTTGTTATATATGAAAGTACAATTGAATGTTCGCATTTTTTTTAAATTTTTCAGTAGCAGGAACTTCAAACTTGACCAGATCGTTAACTATGCAATGAAATTTAAGAAACACTAGTGTTCGACAAGTTTTTAAACATATTTAAAATATAGTTATAAAATTCATTTATTTATGCTCGATTGAAGTGCATATGTCTTTTGTAATCGTACCTAATATATCTAATTATTATAGATTTCCAAGAGATTGAAATTTATAGACATCAATGAAATTAATCTATGAAAAAAGCTTGATAAAATCTTTCGAACTAATAGCTCACCACTTAGTCCATATTCCAAATATTTTATAGAACCGATAAAAGCTGGTCCAATTATATCAATTGATGTACCTCTAAAAACATTTTTTTTTATAACGAAATCGTTACAGGTTTATAGAAATACCCACAGACATTTTCCTAAAACAAATGTATCTCACCGCCTAACAAGTTTCTCCAGAATTCGAAAAAAAAAACAAACTAATCACAAAGTACTTGCACACAGCCTATACGATAGAATATGTCAAAGTTTATAGCTACACTCTATAATATCATCTTTTAAACGAAGCCGGTAATCCAGGCGTGCTTGCGCCAACTATATATATCTGCTTCTCACTCGCTCTCTCTCAGACATTATAACGCGGAAGATAATAAACCCCTCGGCGTTCAGCGAGGTGTATGGTAGGATGAAGTGGAGCAAAACGGGGTAGATTGGCGTATGCTAATAAACCTACCTCGAGCTCTGCGTTTCCTTAGTTACATTACACACGTATATCCACGTATACAAGCTTGAAGCAGGCAACGTTATATCCTACTCCTGATGCTGATGTGACCCCGACGCTCCTCTCTCTCTCTCTCTCTCTCTCTCACCTATATATACGTCGCCTAGCTAAAGTTTATTATGCTTGTTAAACAGCTAACTCTCGAGCGGCCTTTTCGGATTTTTACTGGGATTTTTTTTGTAATTGGAGCCTGTATATTTTTAGCTTCAAATTAGTGACTATGAAAAATTAAGTTTTCAAAGTTTTAACCGTAATCAAAACTTGTATAACTAAATAACTCAAGTTCGACCTACATTTAAATGTTCTTATATATGCCAAAAGTAGAATCCTTGTACATAAAAAAATAAGTGAATTTATTAAAAAATTAAAAACTAATTAGTGATGTCATACACAGATTACGAATGAATTTTTGAACGACGTGTTTTTGATATATTTTTTTTTTAGTTTTTATTCAACGTAAAAATTATACCAATTTATACAAAATATAGTATCTATTAAAAAATTAAAAAATTATAATACACAATGTGTGTACATACCGTTCTAACCTAAAGTGGCCCTCTGATGTTTTAATTCGTCACTGGCGTAGCTTTCGCTTTTCGCAAATTTCGCATATCTGAAACATCGACCATAAAAGCATAAATATAAATATTACAAATAAATATTTTTTATTCCATAAGAAAAATACATACATCCTCCTATATTTCTCTTTTTCCGAGACTAGTAAAGACGGTTTAGTCGAACGTACTGACTCGACTATGTGTTGCTGAGTGACTTTTTCGTCGGCGTAATTCTGCTGTTTTTCCTACAAACAAAAGACCGTTACGTTAATAATTAAGTAACCAACGAAAGGTTGAACGATAACGTATTTATTATATGTATAAAACTTTACCACCGAAGAGTTCTCCATAGCTTCCTCAATGACATCCAACCGAGCTTGCATCAAAACGGCATTTAGATCAGCACCAGTGAACCCAGGCGTCAAACCGGCAACTGCTTTCAGATCCAGATCTTGCGTATCGATCTCATGCGTTCGGCAAAGTGCTATCAATATCTCTTCCCTTTCCGTCTGAAATTACAAAATACCATCATTAATAAATTATGTTTGAAATTTCATAATTAAAAATAATATAATATATACACACCTCGTCGGGCAAAGGACAAAGCAGCGATTTGTCGAGACGACCCGGCCTGAGAAGCGCAGGATCGAGTAGATCCGGGCGCGAAGAGGCGGCGACAACCGCGACTCCCTCTCTCCCCTCGATTCCATCCAAATGGGTTAGCAACTGATTTACCACGCGATCGGTCACCCCAGTGCTGTCGTGGCCTCGTCTGTTTTAATTCGACGATTAAAATTTCTCGTTAGTCGTTGCATTGGGATTGTGTATGTAAAATATTTAACAACTTAATTTTAATTTACCTTGGCGCAAGACTGTCAAACTCGTCGAAAAATAGAACGCAAGGTTTCGCTCGTTGAGCTCTGGAACATCGAATTAATATCGTAAATATATATAAGTGTATATACTTTTGTAGAAAATTAGATATAATTAACTCACTTATCGAAAACGTTTCGTACAGCCTCTTCGCTGGCACCTATATACTTCGACAGCAGTTCAGGACCCTGTGGACAATCACAGAATAAAATATTTCACAAGCCTATAACGAAAAATTAAATATCACGACAAAACTTGAGTTAACCTTGACGCTAATCAGGTTCAGTCCGCACTCCTTGGCAATAGCACCGGCGAGCATAGTTTTCCCAGTACCAGGCATACCGTAAAGTAAAATTCCGCTCTGGAGCTTAATCGGCGCCCGCTTGAAGATCTCCGGATAACGTAGTGGCCAGTGCAGGATCTCGACTAGACCAAGCTTGACAGAAGCTAAGCCGCCGATATCCGACCAATTGTGGCCTGTGCCATGGTACAAGTTCACCCCGTGAAGTGACATAGGTGTGCAACGGGACAGGGTGGAGGACAGATCGTCGTCGTGAAGCATCAGCGAGCCTCGAGATTTTTCTTTGACTGTGTAAGGTAAATGTAAAAAGTGGATATATATTTAGTAAATTTCATAAAGATTTCATATAAAGCTGTCTTGAATTGAACAAATACCGTGTCGTTTCCATGCGGTGAAAGCGGCTTTGTCCGCTAAGACGACGAGATCCTGAGCGACCCAACCCTCCGTTTTGTTCCCGTAATGGTCCCAATCGATCTCCTTGCTGAGGTACAATTTGTCTTGAAGACTCGTTCTCAGAATTTTGATTCTCTCCTCCTGTCGAAACCATTTTATATAGACTCGATTTACATTAATATACTTATGTGTATAATTTTTCATTTCGCATTATACCTTTTCTAAATTTGGTATCGTCAAAATCGTACGGAAGAAATGAACACCTCGAGCTTCTCTAAGCTTCTTTCCAACTTTTGTAACATCGGTACAAGTCGACACAACTGAGATGTAATTCGTAGCTTGGTACTCGGTGATTGTGTTGAAAATTGCATCTGTTATTCTGGAACACGATAATGAAATGTTGAGTGGAAAATTAAAAATTTTTTTATTAATCTATATACCTCGCAGCATTCATAGAGTCCGGTGTATTTTCTTCCGTGTTAGATCCAGCGCTGGTTATGCTTTCGATGTCGTCGAGAAATAAAACCGAAGGTTGACGGTACACAGCTTGAGAAAGTTCTGTAGCCAGTAGCTTCTGTATGACTTCCGACTTTTTACCTGAGCAGATCATGAGAAAAATTATTGACGTATAATTTATTTAAGGTGGGGTCTACCAAAATTTTTAACTTTTTTAACTTTTTTATTTAATTGTAATATTTTCTCAAATTTCGCACTCTTATTTGGTATCAAAAAAGAAGAAGATTCCTAAATGTTGAGCAATTTTCATAAATTTTTTAATGAAATATTGCAAAAACCCGTTAAAAGTTTGGCTTTCTTACAAAAGTCTCTTGCGCAGTAGGTTTCGACTAAAGTCAAAAAATGAATGGTAAATGTTTTTATTAATCTAAGATGAACAAAATTCAATACTCCAACTTTTGAAAAATACTTTTGAGCATTTTTGACATAGAAAAAACTGATTTTTTGGCTTAAAAATCAGTTTTTTTCTATGTCAAAAATGCTCAAAAGTATTTTTTAAAAGTCGGAGTAATTTTTTTGCTTTATTTTATTGTATTTATGTTATTGCAAGCCCAATTTTTAACGTTTTTTAAAAATATTTTATAAAAAAGTTTATGAAAATTGCTCAAATTTTAGGTATCTTCCTCTTTTTTATACCAAATAAGAGTGTAAATTTTGAGAAAATCTTACAATTAAATAAAAAGGTTAGAAATTATTATTATTATAGAAATATCGCACCTTTCAGTGATCTACAATCTACGACACAAGCGTGAGCAAAATATGGCGATCCACTTAGAATCTCTCGGAGCAATTTGCAGACCGTCGTTTTGCCGGAGCCCGTTGTACCAGTGATCAATAGATTTTCCCTGTCGTACTCGAAGTCTCCGATGTTGTGAAGCCCCAAGCTCAAAGTCAGTACACTCTTGCATTCTGATATGATCTCCTGCAGTATTCTAACAGAACAATTACATTGATTAAAAAATAAACTATAACTGCATATCATTTAATAAAAATACAAAAGCATCGTACTCGTTCGCAACACTTTTGACACTAGGCACATCAGTATCCTCCGTAAGCTCCTCGATCGGACGAACGTCTTCGACACTCGCAGGATTCACCTTGACACCTGTATTTTTCAATACATCCTCGTCAAAAAATCCATACGAGCAATCGTCAGGCGATAACTTGACTAGATACCAGGTGTCATCTTTCACGCTGATCTGTGCATGAGAGTTTAGAAGCATCTTCTTATCCTTCGAATTCCGAATCACGTAATTATGGAAGTCTTCGACTGAAATGGATTTTTTACAGGATGATATTTCTATAGACTTGCATACAACGCTGTTTTCGAGCTGATCGATCAATTCAAGAACGACCTTTCCACCGACTTTGATACGAAGGTTGTCGAGTAAATCTTCGGTTACGAAGACACAAGGATGTCGAGAGAAACTCGTGAAATAATTCTCGTCGACGTCGTTCGGCAGACAATTCAACAGGATTTCAAGGGGACATACTTGCACCTGATGAACAAAAATAAAAATTTATTAAAATTGCAAAAGCAATTAAATGCTTTCGACGAAATCTCACCGTAAACTCTTTCGAACCGTCCAATCTCTTAGCGAACCTCATCCCACCAGCTTTCACATGTTGCCTGTCCTCTCTTACCTTCCTAATCCTACCCAGTACATCATCACTCGTTACCAAACCCGTCAGTTGTGATCGTGGTATATAAACACGAAAAACAGACTCGAAAGCAGTGATCCTCGGCAGTGGCTGAGCTCTGTAGGTTTTTCTCCAAGAAATCGAGGTTGTGAACAGATCACCGAGGATACCACTGAGATTATTCTGACACTTGGGTATTGTGGTTTTCGAAGCTGCAGGAACTGAAACTGCATCACCCACGTGGATCTCGGTGTTCTCCTGAAGCCTACCATACTTGAACTGCGGATTCAGCTGAGCTGCAACGAAATTTTTTGTTTTTCATCCAGATTGTTTAGTTCTTTCAATTATTATTACATAAACTCACTGACGACCAACGTAACCGACAGAAACTTGGACACCCAAGCAACGATCGTCTGGTCCTTGGCCACTACAGTGATCTGATTCAGCAGATTCGCCTGAACGTTCTCGCACTGAAGCTCCTAATGAAAAAAAAAGTATATACACAACGTTATCTCAACTGTATAATAATGCAAAGCAACAAAAAGCCGTAGTCTCACGTCGCTCTCGAGATAACGGTAAAATAATAATAATAAAAGTATAAGTAGAGCTGCTGCAGACATATATACAGATATACATATATACAGACCAGTATTTCTCGGTCGTGGGAACTCCTGGGCACGACGAGGAGGCTCGTTAAGGGGGGCGGCTCCTCCGCGCAAGACACAAAGACCTCATCGCCCTCCTTAATGTTTAAAGTCCTTGCAAATGTCGCGCTCAGGCAGAGCCTCGAGTTATCAGGACTTGGCCTCGTGTACCAAGATAAGTAATAATTGACGTCATTGTGCCGCAGCTTCACTGCGTTCGGCTGTAACAGAGAAAAAAAATGGAGCTTTTCTCGTTAATAGCCTTTTTTTGTTCTTGTATTATATATATTTTACGTGAGATTATAAATCATCGTATAAATTTGAAAATAACAACGAAAAAAACGGGGGATGATGATTTGTGCGGCTCTCTGAATATGAGCGCATAAACCAAAGTTTTGATCCATATTAACGCGGACGGTAAATAGCGATTTTATACGCGATAACATCGAACCCCGCGTTTCGGTGATATATTTCCCCCGAGTGTGTGCAGTGTGTATGTATAATACAGAGCAAAAACCGGATATAATTTTACGTCCGCGATCACACACCCTATACCCCCTGAAATATAAACGCGTGTATATATTGCGGGCTGTGTATCGAGAGCACTTTAATCTTCCGTGTATAATTTTCAAGGGAAATTATTAGGCGGATTTTGCACTGCGATAATTGTGTAATGCGCTTTTCGCTGAAGAGTTGACCGTTATTTTATACGTTCGATTATTATTACTATTTTTAAATCGTACGATTGAGAATATAAATTGAGAATACATTTAATCAACGCACTGCCGGTATATCGATTTATTCTAGAATTGTGCACTTTAAAAATTCCGTTCGGTAAGTCGATAAAACAGAAAAATCCGATCAGCTGACTCGCGATCGGTACGTCAGTTCTCTGTTTTACCATAATAAACTCCTTGTGAGGATAATATCCTCTACTATACTCTCGGCCGTTGCTGCAGCTAAGCAACCGCTTTTTTGTATTTTCCCCATGTAGTAGCGCAGCTGTTTTCGAAAGTGTCCTGTCAATCACAGCTGCAACATCCCAACGGCCCTTTTTCGAAATCTAGTCTCGGATGCAGCAGCAGCGTCGGCTGCCGCCCATATTATCATCGCATCAAAGTAAGTTTCAATAAACAAACGAATAATTATTATTAAAATCAATCGACTCACCCGCGACGAAACTCTCCTTAGCCAATGCTCCGGTAGATAGACAAAGCAAGTGTTGACCGTGATGTATTTGACTGTGAATGGCTCTTCCTGCATGTTCGAATTTTTTTTTCAAACTGATGATGCCACTTCACTTACAATCTCGAGTGTCATTGATATAATATGTAGAAATCTGCGTATGTTAGTTGATGACAATCGGATCATCTGTTTGAAATATCCGCTCGGCGACGTTCGACACTGTGTGTGTGTTACATATATATAAATTATATTGGGTTATGAAAGATTTTTGCGATAACTATTGTGAATGGAAACAAATGATCCATTTTATTTCGCAATGCGACATGTATATATACAATTTAAATTCGAACTGCAGGCTAAGTCAGATTATAAATAGGCCTTGAAATGAGAAATCAAAGTGAACGGTACACGACTGTACAATTGATGGCAAAAGGAGAGAAAGCTATATACAGTGTGTCTATGTAGGCAGGGGCGCAGGACGAAAAAAAAGCGGAGTAACACGTTGGAGCAGGAATCTGTTTTGAGAAAGCCCCGAGTGAGTGAGTGAGAGAGAGAGACAGATGTATATGTATAATACAGTGTATGTATACCTATATATACATGTATACAGAAACATATATATGTATAGGAGCACGTTGTCGCGAAGCAAACTCGTTTTCGGTTCTCCTCTCGGAAATTGCACTGTTGGGCCGGCCACACTTGACGCAAAGGTTGTTCGTCCCGAGATTCCTATGATGTATACGTATTCGTCCTCTCAGACTGATAATATAAACGCACGTCTACACCTCCACACGATTTTAATACCGTCTGCTATAATATTGGGGGTTACGAGAGCGGCGTCTTTTCTACGACGTCATGCTGCGCGTTGCATCTGTAGAGTGTGGCGTGACTGTCAGTGTCCGAGAAAAAACTGACGATTTTTTCGTTGTTTACGTTTTGTTTATCAAGGAGATTTTGCTTTTATCCAAGAGGTTTCTGAATGAGAGCTGGTTTCTCGAGGGTTGATTCTTCGGTCGATGGGGCTATTGTATCGGGTTGAAAAGGTTTGAGGACTGCATTTCGGAGCATGTTTGGGACCCAAGCGATTTAAATTACGACGACCGTTTTTTTCGAATTCAATTTGAAAATTTGAATCGCCAGGCTGCTCTTTCGAATGATTTCTTTTTCTTTCTTGACTTAACGTCTTGATATGGTTTATGAAATATAATATACATTTTTACGAACAACTGTAATAATCATTGAAAATTAAAATACAGTTTATATATATATCTTTTTCACTGGAATATTACAATCGTACCGTTTAATACCACATGTATCACGTGCGTCCCAGGACTGATATTTAACAATCGCTTTGTAAACAAAAATCCTAAGCAGCTCCGTAACAGCAAAAAATAAACTTATTCCGAACCAACCCCCCAAACAAAAGAACCATAGCGAGCAGTAGCAACGTCTTTCTAACCTATTCAACCCGGGAACTCACCAAATTAACAAACCGAAGAAAAAAAAACAATCCCCTCGTGAATGAAAAAAAAAATCATCTTACAATTTCCCACATGAGTATAACTGAACTCGGTCACCATGACGGTAATCCTGACATCAGAGCCTCGTCTCTGACTCGGCATCACCACGAGGTGTCTCTACCGGTGGTTCTCCTCTCCTTCCACGCGATTGGCTGATGCTCAGTGCAACGGTCGTGTCTGAGGATATTTTGAACGAACGGCCGCCGCTCGCACAGTACGCAGTAGCACGCGCGAATGGCCGTTTGCCTTTCGACAGAGAAAGAGAGACACAGTGAATAATATCCGAGAGAGGACGATGCTTGAGTGATGAGAGTTTGACGCCCGCGGGGAAGTAGAACATCGAGAGGAGTCGCAGTTTTTTTTTTCTTCCTTTACCATCATCTTTGACTCTCTCCCTCTCGATTCCATCAAGATCGCAGTTGTAACTGTCTCTGCAGATCGACGACGCACTCATTTATACACACGCGTATACACACATATATATATATCTTTTTTTGTGAATCTAAATCAATGACGAAGTGCTTGCTCTGAAAACAGCCCGGTGCAGTTCCTGGACGGCGCGCCCAGCTTAGTATTCTCTCTCTAAGGTATGTAAAATTTCCGTTGACGACACCATGATTCTCTCTTTCTCTCTCTCTCTCTCTCTCTCTCTCTCTCTGTGATTGTTTTGGAGCGGCGCATATCATCATGGCTTCCTATAACGGTCGAAATGCGGGGGTCCTGTGTAATAAGCGAGAAGGTCGTCCGAAAAACGTGCGCTACCTATGTAGGTGTGATCGAAAATTTCCCAAGGCCCAAAGGGGGAGAGAAGTGTGTGCATCACGCGCCGGAAAAGCGTGATTTTCCTTCCCGCGCGTTTTCCCCTCATCAAGTCTGCCTTGTCCTTATTTTCCCAAATTCGCTTGATTTCTGACTTAAACATGCCTTTATTTTGCATTTTTCATCGTGGTGAGTGTCTGTAGTGTCTTGATAGACGGAAAAAGCCGAGTTTCGAGCTACGTGTGAGTCGGAATTTTGGGATCGATTTTCGTGGCGACGGTTACGCGCGCGCGGGACTTGCTTTACTTTTTACCTGAAGGGGCGTTGCGAGGGTCGACATTCCTTATGTGTTCATAGATGGATATTCGTTAGTTTACGGGAGAAAGACGCTCAGCAATTGTTTGTGTGTGTTGTTGGTTTTCCCGGGGAACAGTGTGGCGAGTGGGCGACATATGCGAGGATCGCGGCGTCCGTATGTGTATGGCGTTTTAAGGACTTGATTATTTAAGTTTGTAGGTGAATGATTTTGAGATTATGATTGAAAAATTTTTAAGTTGCACTTTTTCTTGGTTTTAAAAAAAAAATAAAATTATGAATGTAATCATCCAACGAGTCAGTTTAAATAAGAATTTTCTTGGTTTGTTTACAGAACTTAATCTCAAGTAAAGGGGAATTCTGTCTTCAAAATGGCACCCTCTAAGGTATTGCAGACCAAGACAACGACGACTAGTCAGGTCACTGGAGTTGTTACCCGGCGAGGATTGGCCACACGACAACAGAATGCTGTTATCACCGATCATAAGCAACAGCCCCTTCTGTTTAAAGATACCAGGATCAAGAGGAAGGCTGAGGCCTCTCCTCTGAAAGACAAGACGACGAAACGGTCTGCTCTTGGTAACATCACAAATGTAGGTTCATTAATCTATTACGTTGGAGTATTTTTTTTATTAAAAATAACATATGACATTTACCTTTATCGCAATATGGTAATATGAACATTAGGTATTAATAATTTTCTTTCTTTTTCTTAGGCCATTGGAAAAACCATAGGTGCCCAACTTCAAGATGCTAAGAAAGTAGCAAAGAAAGTTACCATTAGTCAGCCTGTTAAAAGCGTTACTCAAACAACTAGCACATTAAGGACTTTAGACAAAATTTTAGGCAAACCTGCCGATAATAATGCTCTTCACAAACCACCAAAACAAGTGACGCGAGCCAAAGCACCCGCGAAAAAGGAAGAAGAGAAGCCAGAAGTTCCCAGTAAAATTGTCAATGTGAGGCGGAGTCTTGACTTGGAAAAGTCTGACGATAGTTCGTTGTATGTCAGTGCCTTAGAAACTCTACCAGAGGAAAATGCCAAACGATTGTCAAGGGCAGGCAAAGTAAGTTTTCTCGCTAATTGAGAATTTGTTTGCAAAAAAAACTAACATAAATGTTTATACTTTGTATGCAATTATGCACATCTTATCTTTGCGTCGTGACCGTTACATTCGTGAAACCGGGACTTCACACGGCGCCGACCGTTATAAGGATTCAAATTTTCAAAAATAATTAACAATTTTTAATCACAATAGAAGTATTTCTTTTTATTTGCAATTAATCGAAAATTAAATTTAGACTTATAATTTTTATAAAATAACTGATTGTTCAAAAAAATTTTTATAAAAAAAAATCACCAATTCGCAGTACTAGCGTTATCAGGTTGCAAAATATTCCATCGCTAAATTTATTAAAAATCGCAATTTTTTATAGGATACCGACAAAAAATCTTCCGTGGAAGAGGTCAAGGAGCCAGAAGTTGCACTCGAGGAGAAGTCAGAGGCTCCTGTGAATCGCAATCCTCCTCCAGAAAGAGAACTCCCAGAAGGTGTAGCGTGGGATTTTGACGTGGAAAACTGGTTAGATCCCTATCAGGTACCACACTACGCTATGGACATATTCAACTACCTCAAGGAACGCGAGAGCCTCTTTCCGATCAATGACTACATGGAGCGTCAGGTCTGTTTGTCGCGCTGGATGCGCTCACTGCTTGTCGACTGGATGGTCGCGGTCCAGGAGTCCTTCGAACTCAATCACGAGACTCTTTATTTGGCTGTGAAATTGGTCGATCTCTATTTGACCAAAGTAACAGTGGGAAAAGAAACGCTCCAGCTTCTTGGAGCTGCCAGTCTTTTCATAGCTAGTAAATTCGATGTAAGTTCAAGATTTATTTTTATACTTTCTAAATTAACTCTATAAATTGCGACAAGTATTGTAATTGTTCTTTACATTTTACAGGAAAGAATCCCTCCAATGATAGAAGACTTTTTGTACATATGTGATGGTGCTTACAGTCACCGGGAACTCATTAGAATGGAAATGAGCGTTCTCAAAGTCATGGATTTCGATCTCGGAATACCTTTATCTTATAGATTTTTAAGACGATATGCTAGGGTAAATATTTTAACATGATTTATTAATGTAATCGACTACCCTTTGTTGTTTAGAAATATCTAACCATACAAATATTTAGTGTGCAAAGGTTTCTATGCCTACGTTGACATTAGCCCGTTACATTCTGGAGTACTCGCTGATGGACTACACGACGATATCATTCAGCGATAGTAAGATGGCAGCTGCGGCCCTTTTCCTCGCATTACAAATGAAGGAACTTGGTGGCTGGACGCCGACGTTAGAGTACTACACGGGCTACAAACTGTCTGACTTCAAAGACATCGTCCTCGCTCTCAATGAAGGACTTCACCGGAAACACAAAGAAGCACTTTCGACTGTTCGGAATAAATATAGTCATAAGTAAGTTTGCAACTACTTTTTTATATATATATAAATAAAATTATACACGTACTTTTTTTACTAATGATCATGTACTAAACGAAAAATGTTTGTTTTAGGATATTCTTTGAAGTAGCAAAAGTGCCATTAAAAGACGAACTAGATATTTAATTGAATCTAGCTAAAACCGTAAGTATTAAAGTCTGACAAAACACAAAACGGGATGCATGATGCGCCGTTTACGAGGTTCTTTTCAGAACCAAAACTTTGACTGCGAGACAGCTTGAGTCGAGAATGCGGGAGAAACAAGAAAATAGCCAGACACTCCTGAACATCGAATCGCGCGCTTCGATGTTTCTGCAAAGCTTGTGTGATACGTGGTTGAAAATAAGCCAAGAACTCGATTAGTATAAATAATGATAATGAATATACAGTTTTACTGAAAATGGTTCAAGACGGACGAAGGAGTTTGTATAATTTTTTTTTTAGATATATGTATTGACTGGCGTCTTACGTCGTTCAGTATTCTTAAGCTATTTTGATTTTATATTTGTTGAAAATCTATTATAGCGTCATACTTTTCTATACTCCTACTTAATTTTGACGGAATTTTAAGAATCTTTTTTTAACTTCTTCTACATGCACTTATCATATTTTTTTAAGAACATTTAATAATATCCGCTGAATGTCCTCTGTCCATTTTCGATTTCTTGTATGTAAACGCGATGTATTATAAGAATGTAAAAAATTTCTCTATAATACAGTGATTTTACGAAAAAGAAGTGAAACAAAAGATTGACTTTGAGAAAAATGTGGCCAACGTTCTTTCAAGCTGATTCTGTCATAGACTAAAAGTGTGGCGCGTTGTTATGCATATTTGTTGCACTTTACACAGACTGATATCTATGATATAAATCTACGTCTTTTAATGATATATTCATTTATTTTTTTTTATAATGTTGCGCGAACTCGGTGCGAGGGTGAGTCTCTCTTCTTCTCAATAGAGAGTTGACCAGTGAATCATCGACCTGTAATTGTATTTTGACTGTCGTGAAATCGATTAGAGATTCTTTAGACTAAATTAATTTTAGCTTTATTCGTCGTTGTTTTTTTTTATCTATTGAAAGTATACGCATCGGGGGTCATGTGACAATTATAACGATAATTTTTTTTAAAGAGCAAGCAATATCATCTGTATGTGATACACCAATTGTGGAGTTTCTGATTTTTTCGCTTATTCAGTGAAACGTTGCTCTAATTTTTTATGTGAAAATTAAACGTGATTGTTCAACAATGTTTTTCAAAGCCCAAAAATATATATTCTAAATTTTCTTTAGAATACTCATAGGTCTGATAAAGTTGAAAAATGAATTTTAAAATGAATTTTACATTTCTATCAGTTAGAGGTTTTCCTACTGATGCCATTGTTTAAATGAAACAAAAACACATGTAAATAACAATAAAGCTACCACATTTTTATTATTGAAATGTTTCACGATGTACATAATGTTATAATATATTTTTTTACCATCTGCGGATGTACTATTACTGAATATTTTAGGGCAACATGTGTGTATGTGGACTTCTATAAATGTGACTTAATTTAAATAATAAATTTGTCATTTCTAAATCTGTTTAGTCCATTCCACCTCTGCTTCTCTTTCCTAGTCATTCTTTTTTTTAAATATAAAAGAAATAATTCGATATTACAATTACTAAAAAAAGTTTTATTCTGAATGTTCTGAAAATGGCAACTTTAATAAATAAATAACAAGTTAATAAATATTTACACTAACATTATATATAATTTCCTTACAAGCCAGGTACTATGCATTTGAACTAGAGAATCGTTAAGAAAGTACACGAAATTTGAAAGAATAGATCCATCTTATCCATGGTGATCGATTAGAAAATTCCTTATCTAAAGTACAATCTAAATATCACATTTTTAATTTTTAGAATTATTAGTTATAATAAATGTTATATCAAATCTTTGAACTTTAAGATTCTTTAAAAATATTCGAAAAACGATTTTATCTTATTCGATCAACAAAAGGAGGTTTTAATATTAGTCTTTTCAATTGCTGACAAAGTTGCGTAGTTGTTGAACTGTAGTTTTCACTTTAAATGTACATGTATCTATGACTAAATATAGGTAATCATTTTTCTCCTTTTCAAGGTATACATTGGTGATAGAGTTAAATTTTAGACGTTTGCTATTTTATAAAAGGTTGTGCAAATTTTATAGAATAGCAGCAATGTGTTCCTTAAAAAGGTGCTTATAAAATTCTGATAAATTGATACATTCGCAAATTTCAAAATATACCTTGAACAATTGATTACTCTATTAATTTTTATACCCAAAATTTGTTAGGAATGCTCCTGACAACCTGTTTACCACAAATATTTTCAATCTTGATGTACTTTCTCAAATGCAAGGATAAAAAAATGCTAGTTTTATGACGCATTTATAACAAAGTATTATTTCGTATACCTATATAGTCGTGTAAAAACGTTAGCATTTTACAATAAATACAGTAATATATAATTCTGTTGATTAATATGTATAAATACGTTAACAAACAAAAGCTCTTGTGAATATAGAAATTCGAATAATAAAAAAAATTATGGCATTTCTACATTTCGTGAAAGCGTTTTGCAGTTGGTTTGCTAGATAGATTCAATAACAAATAAAATTACAGTTTTTTATACAAATTTTGACTGGTTATTTTTTAGCATCTTTTGGTTAAATACAGTTTAGAAAAAGATGAACAATCTTCTATCATTTCTTTGATAATTTAAAAGGAGCATTTGTATTATTGAGTGTTTGTACGTTAGAAAATCATTGCGCATTTTCTTTGCAATACTGATTATCAAAAACTGCTTTATCTACTCTGTCTTTAAGTTGTTAATGTTTAGAGAAAATTGTACCGAAATATTGTAAAAATACAAGTTTGATAATTGAATGTTGTTCAATAAAATCGAAATTTTTCTTAATCATACTTGAAATTAACAGAGGCAAAACGAGCTACGCAACGCAAGCGCAACGGGACACCCCGTCGCGCCCGAAAATTTCCCTCCAAAAAGTGTTCGATTCAGTCCAACAATAGCCTGAAGAACCCGCCGGAATAATCGAAACTCTACGGAGGGTTAACAGCAGGGACTGTTGGGATCACCTCGACTGCTCCTCCTTGGACTCGCGCCTGGCTTGCAGCCGGTCGCACCTCTTGCACTCGTTCGAGTCGGGCTTGGCACAAGCCGCGTGGTAGCAGGTGCCGCAGCTGTCGCAACGTTTTACCTTGTCCAGCTCCCACGGGTAGATCACGTCCTTCGAACGGCACAACTCGCACATGAAGCCTCGCGCCTGGCACAGCTGAAACAGCGAAAGAAGGGGAGATTTACTCTCAGTTTGCTCGGCTATTGACGTATAATAGTAGCGTGACGAGAGATGAAGATGTGCAATAATGCTCTTTTGTTACGCGATTAATTTGTGCGAACAGATGCCCTGCGTGAAATATACGATTTTTTGTATTTTCAAAATGTACCAAATATACGATTTTTTCTGAATTGAAAATGATGCTACTCACTACACATTCGGCAACGTGATTACAGCATTCTTGAACCAGTTTATTTAATTCTAATGGGAGTATTCCGGTTTTAACTTGTGAAAAATCTTGTATTGAGTACACGTGGGGATCGGACATGATATAACTGGGTTCTCTTTTTAAAGCTTCATCAGTTCTGAAAAACAATAAATCAAACAATTATATACCAATTTTTAATAACACTGTAATACACGTAGATGTAAACTTACTCTTTAGCGAATCGACAAGTGAAGAGAAAATCTTTGAGATAGAACAACTGCGTGCGGAGCAGCTTTGTGCGATCCAATTGCTTGATCCTCCTGTACAATGATGGATTCAGATCGCTAACTCGAAATAACGGATCTACTGACATTTGATCTAAAAGTCTGTATGAAAAATTCGAAACTGGATACCTGAAAAACGTAAAATTCGATTAACAAAAAAAAAAAAAAAAAAATCATAAAATCGTAATCTACTTTTTCTATTGAAAATGCTAATTACCTATTAAAGTCCCATTTGGATAAAATCTTTCCAGGAATCAAGGTCACTTGATTCGTATGACAGCCCGTGCAAAAATATCTTCCTAAATACTCGCAGTATCGAAATCTATTAGCGTACTCGACCGCGACCTTCATACCACAGCCGGCGCATCGATAATTCTGCTTTGCTATCAGAATCCGTCTCCTGTAATACCAAACACGGTCAGCGATATAGTTTATTGTATCAAGCTTCTGCTTTATATCTATTTGAGTTCATTAATAGCTCGTGTTGTCGCTAACTTAATAATAAAAAACGCATCGTCTCGTAAATACTCGCTATCAATTGAGTATCTTCTTAATAGCTATAAAATGCTTTCTCATGCAAATTGCATTATGTACTAATGATTTGTTTTCTTACACAGGAGGAGGGTGCGCAGTGAAGATAATTTGAGGCCTTGGCGGTGCCCATTCAATTGTACCCCGAAGTGAAATCGAATTTCCTTCGGCATCGTCTGGACTGACAGGCCAACTTTTTGGAAGAGGTAATAGCTGCGAAATAATAATTTTGTTAGCTTTACGCTTTTGTTTAGTAAAATTATGGCAACAGTCGGGAATTGACAGCCCGTGTAAACCGGGGATTATTCACAGATTTTGCAATATACGTGCAATTAGATCGTCTAGGCGGAATCGTAATTCGTACGAGTTTCAACTTGGTACCATATCTTACATGGCTACATTATGGGATAATCCTCCCTTTATCCCGACTTTTATTGCATGGGCGGGCAAGTTTAAAAGGTCTCGTTACCTGCGTGGGTTTATTTTCTACCCATCAAATGGTATACCTATGTACTTACTCGTTGTGGTGCGTCTTGTTCGGAGACTAGCCATTTGAGTTCACTTGCTCTGGGCAAGTGTTTCTCACTAAATCTACTTATTAGAGATAAGGCAACGCCTTCAGCGGACATAATACTATCGGTTAAATTCGATTCCGTTCCGTGCTTCGGAGACGATCTGTAAAGATCGGCTTCTGAGTATAAAGAGGCCATTGATACTGATAATCCTGCAACACATAAAAAGCGAGCATTAAAACAAGCTGGCAGAAAATAATCTCATCATCCCGTATAATCACTCCTTTGGTAATTACCGGAATTTCTGAGCTCGGACAGATTTCGCGTATCGTCCATCTCATAGTCATCGACGTCGTCCGTCGAAATACTGTCGGACGGCGTTCCGGGAGACGTCGACAACGGGCTGACACTTTGGTCGGTCGTCGTCGCTGCGCATAGACAAAGGACAGACATAAACAAAGGGGATAGGTATCGCATTAGACACATATCGGTTATCTCCTACGACCCACATCTCCTCGACTTGATTAATAAGTCGATTTCGTGGATTCGATAAGACAAGTATTTGAGACCAATAATGAGACTCACTATCTGTCTTGCCGTCGCTGAGAAGATCGCGAGTCCAAGTTGCGCCAACGCCATTACCCTTTCGTCGCTCCTCCTGTCGCTGGCGCCGCCTGAGCCTGATTCTCTGCTTGAGATTGTTGATTTCCTCGTCGCTCTCTTCCGCTGCTTCGTCAGCTAACCGCAGCTGCCGATTGCACTTGAGCTGCAACGAGAAACATCATGCATTGTGTTTACATTGTTATGTGTACTCGCTATCTCTAGTTCTACATACATGCTCGGCATTTTTATGGCTACAATCACAACTATTCCGAATTTTCGAATAACGCGTCTCGATCCACCTGCTCAACTCACTAACGGAGAGACATTGAGTATACGTTATCTCTAGATTTGCCGTTTTCAAGGATATTAAAAGTCTAGTAAAGTATTTTATTCACCTGCTCAATAGCAGCAATTATAGCCTCGGAAATACTGAAATGCGCGTTCTCTCTGTCGAGCTCTGCGTTCGCCCTTGCGAACTGAGCTGACGACAGGAAACTCGTGAGACTTTGACCCTCCTTAGGTCTAGGAAAATATCCCGTAGCCATGGGCAAGACGCTGCTACCTCCATCTTCGATGAAGCTCTTCTTAGGCGTGCGGATGTCCTTTTGGCCCTCAACTTCGATGCTCCACGAGCCCGAGAACTCCGGCGCCGAGCCTGTAATGAAGGACGTCTTGCGTTTTGGCTGTGACTCCCTGGTAATGCCCACCGAGTCCGTGACGGTGTGCTCAGGAGTGATCGACTTGAAGGGAATTTTCGCTGCGCGGATCGACTCTTCGTAGTTCAGGGTGTCAGAGCTGCCACCGCTGCCTCGAAGCTCTTTAGTCTTGATGAGATTTGTAACCGATGGCCGTGATTTTCGTCCTTTTCTTGTCAGAAGCTTTGATTTCACTGTTTTAAATAAATGAAATATTAAATTACAAGTAAAAAGTTTACTCTAGAAGTGCAAAATACTATGGTTATCAATGATTGTTGCTATTTATGTGATTCCTTTCTTTTTTTAAATAAAAATATGTCGTATGTATTTAACTCACCAGGACTAGATTTAGCTTCCGTAAACGTGGACGCATCGACAGCTTTGTCCTCCGAATAATCGACCTTTATCACATCGGATAGTTCGATCGATTGCGACACGCGATCTCGGTTCGCGACCTTATCCGAGCCGTTTTTCACGCTCGTCGTCTTTGTCATAGTTTTGAGCGTCGTCACTCCCAGACCTTCGACTCCGTTTTCGTTCAAATCTGGAAAACTGCTCCAAGCTTTTAAGGACGTATTGCTGCTCGTCTCCTCCTTAATTGCCTTCTCATTCAGCTCTGACTTGATACTGGCAATAGCCTCCTGTTGCTCTCGAGGTGTCAGACTAGAATCGTTGCTGTTCTTCTGAGAAGTAATCTCGACTGAGCAGCCGACAGTACTGATGCTGGGAGTCGTCTGCTGCTGTCGAGCGCTGCTGCATAGGTTCACCGGGTACGAGGAGGAGCGGCGGTGAGCGCGCTTTGGACTGTCTTTGCTATTCCAGCTCGGCAAAAACTGAAAGAATAGGAGAATATTATTTTTTTTACTGATTATCCATTATCTATTTTAATTATTTTACTCAATTGTCGAATAAAAGAACGCTTGAAAGAATTCTATGTTTTTAAAAAATGCACAACAAAAGATACTAATACTTTGGACTTTATGGATTAGCATTGTCTACTTGAGCTTTCTATCTCCAACTAGATTTCTAAAAGTAAGTTTGATAATGAATTTTGCATCTAATAATGATGCAATAGGAAACAAATATTAGAGCATGTTAAATTATCACAGTTGAGGCAGCTTTGATAGATTTCATGCTGCTTCTATGAACTGTTTATGAATTCTTTTTTTTTCACTTTTTCTTACTAGCCCCTATGTAATCTAGCACAATAGTTCACAAAGTCAAGCAATAGTTTTAATTCTAATTTTAGAAGACTACTAAAAACATTTAGGTCACCTTTTTTTAGATTAAAAAAGTTAGTCATGCTTTCTTACCAGGGACGGATCAATTTCAGTCAGTAGAGCAGGTTGATTTTTCTCAACAGCTCTCAAGCAAACTAGCGTAGCCTCAGCTAAATTTTCCTGACAGAGAAAAGCCCAGGGTTCAAGGCAGGAGAGCAAGTGCTCTTTGTCGGATAAGAGCCAGGACAGTTTCTGCGATAGCGAGTGGTCTTCCAGACTGCAATGCATACGATTGTTTTTGAACTTTGATTTTGTAATCGTTGCACATGACGTTCTTTCAATGCTCACCTCTTATATAACCACAGTGTGTCTTTATGTGACACAATCCTGCTAGGTA
>UCOJ01001684.1:0-23339 GCA_900474305.1 Cecidostiba fungosa
GTCTCCTGAAAAGCCGTTGAGTTATGAATTTCGTAATTTACACACAGATCTGTAGCACAACGCTCATGCTCTGGTGCACTGATGATGATAATAACTTAGTTTTCGATTTTACGCGCGATTATCACTACTAGTTACATACGTGTATATAACCGATACACATCAATATTTACGTATCACTGAGAAAACTGTATATTAAAATTGGCTATCTATGTAGGAAAAATTACTATATATAATAGTAACGGAAGGACACACTCGCTCAATAGGAATTTTTACTATATTATATAGTAAAAATTGTTTCGCCTATAGTAAAAATTGTTACGCGTATAGTAAAAATTGCTATAATATATTAAAAATTACTACATTATATAGTAAAAATCTTTACAATACGGATTCCCTGCGTGTCAGATTTTGAGGTTACATTTCTTTCTGAAAGTCAGTTAATGTGGCAAGAAGAGTTCAAGATCTAATGTTTAAATTTATCTGATATTGTCAAATCATCATATATTTTTATCTGCTATTATGTATTCATTTTCGTGCATTTATTATTAATGTTAGCCCAAAGGTAAAGTTAATTGATATATCAGATCTTAAATTTTGTATGTAAGAGCCCTGTTTAGATAAGCGGTCAGCGCCCTCGACTTTCACCCCGGAGATCCAGGTGCGATTCCCGTTTCTGCCAAAAATTGGTTTCTTTAATTTATTTCTTCCACTATTTATATTCAATAATAATAATAATAATAATAAATAATAATAAATATCTGACTTAATAAACGTGTAACAAGTGTCAACGAAAAAAAAATTTTTTTTAATTTCATCTCCCATAAAAATTACTATATAATATAATAAAATTTAATATAAAGCAAGTATGACCTTCCGTAACTATTAAATATATTAATTTTGCCTACAAAGATAGCAAATTTTAATATATAGTTCTCTCAGTGAATGTATTGATAAATATTTTATTTTAAGGTTATGTATAGGAGTAACCTGTACCCCAAATTCACAATCACTCTTTTTAATAGAGTGAAAATTTCACTCTTTTTAAACGTAACTTATGACTCTAAGCCGAGAAGCTCTGTTTTTTCTGGATAATAAGAGTGAAATTTCACTCGATTAGAGTGATAAATCACTCGAAGATATTTAGAGAGTAACTTTGGTCATGAAGTTGGCATGAATAATCAAGCGGTCGAGTGCGTGGAGGCCTTGTGCTGCAAAAATGAATATTTCGGTAAACCTAGATTATCGACTCGCAGCAGTACAGAGAACAATATGATTTTCGCTCCTTTGATGGCGGATGTCCCTCTGATCAATGCGCGCACGTGTGAATGTGCACAGCGCGGATGAGAGAGAGAGAGAGAGAGAGAAAGAAAAACCACGAACGTATTTTGGGAAAAGCAAAAAGGATTCCGTGAGAACCCGAGGGGTAGCAGGCAAGAGTTGGATGTCAAAGAAGGGGTGCTGATCCCGATCTCTCTCTCTCTCTCTCATTTTTCCCGTGAAAGGGGCCGGTGCAGGAAAGGGGAAGCTGGAGCCGGGAAGAAAGGCATCGCACTCGCACTGTATCTAGAGAGCAGACTAGACAGTAGCCGGCTGCCGTACTGCTTCCGCCGGGAATCGACGCAGATTTTCACGCTTTCACGGAAGAAAATTGATATTTCACATGTTCGCGCGGTTACTACTATCTCCTCGCGCGCACTTTTTACCGTTGCCAGCTGTTTCTGAGCCAGCAGCCGCCATGAAAGTCGGAGGTCATTAGAACTATATAGCTACTTGTAAAAAAGGGTTGTGTCGGAAGACGAAAATGTTCGCACCGGCTCAGCCGAGTATTATAAATTACGAGGCGCTCGGCAGATACACAAAAGGATTGAGGAAGATCCCGACTTTCCGAGATTGAGTGACTCCGCGAGCTCGGGGGGTTCGCTTTGGGGGTCGACGGAGCGTAAAATTTTTTGAGATTTCGTGAATTTTTTTCACACGCTCGACGCTGCAGCCGCGCAGGAGATGAGCCGACGGGAGATGAAAAAACGCCTGCGTGCAGTCACCACTATCGAAGCGGAGAGAGAGAGAGAGGGGGCGTTTTTCTCGGCGGAGTGCACCTTTTTCCCTGTTGACGCGCGCAGATGCGGAACTAAGCGAGCTGTATACAAAGTTTTCGCTTTTTGTCGTGACTCTTGATTCTTTTCCGTCCCGGCAATAAAATGTACTTTGTATGAGTTTTACGAGGTGGCTCGCAGGACTGCAATAGATTAATTTTTGACTCTATGCAATCTCTGACTCATGAAAATGTCGTGCATACTATAACGCACGACATACCGAGTCAGTGCAAGAGCCATCATCGAAAGAAAGCGAGGCGTGCGGTTTTTACAACCGGAAATTTCAAAGCCACTGTCGAACGGCGCACACGTGTAGCACGTGAAGCAATAAACACGGAGAGAGCAATAGCTGATATTGTCTGGGCCGGTCCATGATGGACACACATGCTCGGAAGACACTCCGCGTCACGGCATTGTCGGCGGAATCCCTTGTTTGCTCACTCGAGGAGAGATCTGGCAAGCAGCTGATTGGGATTTTCGCTCGCGCGGATTACACATGGTGAGCTTTTCGAGTTCAGCCTCGACGGCACACACGTACACGTTATGTAGAGGGTGGTTATGTAGTGCACCTCGAGAATGGACGATAAGCCGGCTCGCTCCGCAGACGGGACTCAAAAGGCTCTTTGTGTCAGTCTTCCTTTTTTATTCTTCGCCACTTCCTTCTCAGCGCACCGCCGGATTCGAGATAGGTTGCGCGAAAATTTCTCGAGTCCTCTTTGGCACCTGATTTCTCGCGCATCTCTCACGCTGCTTCAGTAACGAGAGCAATCGGAATTTTCAGTTTCATTCGATTATTCCAGAAACAGCGTCAACAGGTGGCAGATAAAGCTAGCTGTACGCAGTAGACGCCAACCCTTGCGCGGCCGGCCGGAGATAATTGAAAAGCGCCAGCAGTTTTTTCAACGAACCTCCTCCGGTGCGGGACGCGCACGTATAGCTATACACGCGGTAGGTAGATAGGAATCGACTAGGACGAGGCGAGCGAGCGAGAGAGGGAAAAAAATAATCTCCCGGCGCGTCATGCCGCGTGAGTAAACGGCGGCCATCCGAGGAACTGCCGGCATTACATAGCAGGCGAGGGGAGCGATTAGCGGCTGATGAGTCGGAGGTTCCCATCCTCTCGCTCTCTCGTAATACGCGCGCGAGCGCATCAGCTCGGCGGGGAGGGAAAAGCGCACAGGGCGGTAATAAGTGGGCGCGAGAAAAAGAATGACGAGAGCGAGCTGAGCGAAATCAGCCCATCGCCGGTTTATGTAATACAGCTCGCGACGAGCGCGTATATACATGCGTGGGGAGGTAGAGAGAGGGAGAGGGAGAAAAAGATGAAGAGAGGGCAGAGGCGATGCGCCGCGCACAGCCGAGCGGGAGGCGACAACCTGTTGAGTCAGACAATATCGCGCGTTTTTACTAATGCTTCGCGTCCTCTGTATATAGAGCCGCCGCTGCGCGCGCGCGCGAGGGGTTGCACCGCCGCGCCGTCTGTCTGGCTCGTAGATACGCTCGTCTCTCTCTCTCTCTCTCTCTCGCGCGCGCGCGCGCGCGCGACCTACATATACAGGTATGCTGCTGCGCTGTCGCTCGATGAGGATCCCGCGCGGCGGCAGCCGAGCGCGAAGGATTTCCCCGCGATTAAACGGGATGTAGCCACGCGAGAGCGCGTATTATGCTCTCTGCGCAGAGGATTACTTTTTGACGCTCTTGGGTAATCTCGTTTTCATCTCACCTGACATTCGTGCAGTCCCCCGCTGTATTAATTTACGCGTATCCTTTCCAAGAATCCTTTTCACCTGCAATGTTTGTTTAATTTCAGTCCAATACGTTAGCGCTAATTAGCTAATAAGCCGACCTACTTCTCGCTGATGCTGTTTGCTCTTTTACTCGTACCTTTCCTACTGTCGAATTAAGCGAAAAATTCAAGTTCGAGTACAACTTGGAGAGAAGTTGGAGAGACTGCCGGTTATCAAGGATAATTTTTTCTCAGTTACACACAGATATGTGCTGCGTGTTCTTCCGCAAGTGGCGACTAGTGAGGAAGCGCAAAAAACTGGATCCAAATTGGGAGAGCATGTAGAAACTATAGCTGCCACTGTGAAGATATATACGAATTTTTCAGCCGCGCGATAGCAAAGTGACTGGCTTCGGCATTCCAAACAAGCAGCTCAACTAAAACAGAAACGACGGAGAAAGAGCGTGAAGGAGAAACAATACACAGGGAAGAATAAGCACGAGCTTCTCCGGACGAAGGTGGAATTTTAAACTGCACTTTCGTTATTCAAAAAGGTGACGGGGCGCTTTTCTTTCGGGGAAAAAGAAATTCAGCTCTGTCATCGGGCCGAAGTGAGCGAAAAAAACAAAAGGCAATTTCGACGCAATGCACGCCGTTGACGAGGCAGAAAAATGTTTTCTCTCTCCGAATTGACTTTGCATGCGCATAACATGCATAGCTTATTTTTTAACTCTTTTAGAACGTTGCAAAGCGTTTCGAAGGTATGAGCAGCGTCCATAAACGGCAGTGCTGATATCTCGAGAAGCTGAAAAATATGGACGAAGGTGTCGAAGAATAAAAGAGCGTCAACTTCTCGAGTTTCGTACACAGCGGCCTTGATCGAAATAGCGCGGAGAGCCCTCTAATATAGATTGATAGATAGCGTCGTCGTCTTATTGACGTCAGCTAAAATTCGATGCAGCTTTGATTAACTTTTAAAACCACGGAGGTATATTAGGAGCTAATCGGGCGAGAGCGGCGAATACACTTTGCATGGGGAAAGTCAGAGTGGGCGAGAAGCTACAGGTGAAGAGGCTTGAGAAAAATCCGGGCAGCGTAAGAAGCTCGTAAAGCATGCGGAAAATGAGAAATGGAGAGATAATGGCGAGAGATAGGCGCGCGACGAACGAGCGTGACAGAGAATAGGAAAGCGCCGTGTGTATAGGAGCATCTGCCGGCAGTGCTAGTTGTAATAGTATACCGCGGTGGTGGTGGTGGTGGTGGTGGTGGGCCCGAGAGAAGAGAACGAAGTTTGCGCTTCCCAGGCTCCGAGATGCACCTGGTCTCCCTCTTCTCTCCTTTACTTTTCAGCTCTCTGTCTCGCTCACCGTTTTCTCAGCGAGAGCGAGTGCGCGCTCTCCGTGTGTTGACTCGCCGTCTCTCTCTCTCTCTCTCTCTCTCGGCTCGGGATTACTACGCAGAGGGAGAGAGCGTCTGCTGCAGTTGTGTGTGCGCGTGTGCCTATACGCCGTGCGCTCCTCCTTCCTCGAGGACGTGCTTTCGT
This sequence comes from Cecidostiba fungosa, assembly GCA_900474305.1. NCBI lineage: Eukaryota > Metazoa > Arthropoda > Insecta > Hymenoptera > Pteromalidae > Cecidostiba > Cecidostiba fungosa. The sequence continues at coordinate 5,363 of UCOJ01001684.1, forward strand.
GGAGCTGAATAGCTCTCGGCGTACATTCGGGACGTTCAATAGCCCGATTCCCGTGGAGCGCCCGGCCCATCTCCCTTTTTCTTCACTTGTCTTATATCCGTATACCTATATGTCCGCTGGCCCAGTGCGAGGCGCGCACACTGCAGCGCGCTCGCCCGCAGAGATTTATCTTTGCGCGGACGAGATGTCAATGCGCAGTGCTGAGCTGAGTCCGCGAGATTTACGAGTCGCGAGGCAGCTCCGCGCGCTGTATACTGTTTATGACAGATCTTTGCCTCTCTTTTTATGCCCACAAATTTATCGGGCAACTCGCTGCTGCAGCGAAAGCCTCGTTTGCAAAGCCGAGCATTACACCAAGCTCTAAGGCGCTTACTTACGGCCGCTCCGCCGAGTAATTGCTTCGCTCCTCCTTTTTCTCTCTCTTTCCGCGCCTGACTTATTGCAATAAGCGCGCAGCGGTTGTGACTTTATTTAGCCTACTCTCCCCTTGTGCCGGCCCGCGTGTAAACATATTGCGCGAGCGAGCCTCTTGTAAATAAACAGAAAGTCTACGAAATTCGTGTTATTCATAAAAATTCAAACGTAAGTTGAGTATACGCAATATGCAGCGCGATTTAAATTTGATCGAGAGCAGGAGAAAAAGCCGCGAAAAACGTCGTTATAATTGAAATTCTTTCGGAATCGCGGATACAGTAGTTTCACCGATCGCAGTCGCGCGTTTTGAGCGACTTTCACGTTTCTTTCTCGGCGGCGTGTATATACAATACACACGAGAGACGACGAATACTTCTTATCTTGTAACAACATGGGACTTTCTCTGTTAGAACGCTTTCACTGTATACGTGTTTCACGAATACGTCGATATACAACAATGAGACGATAATCGCCTCTTATTATTCGCAATCGAGCTTACGTAAGTAGAATATACACGTGACTCGAGACTTTCTAGAACAAAGGGAGAACGAATCGGCGAGATTGAGAGAGAATAATATCGGCGTTTCGCCGGCGTATACCTGTATGTTTTTGTTATTATATTTCGATCGAGGAAGTCGCCAGTAGAGCACGCGCGCGGCTATAACGTACTCGCGATGTTATCAGACCTTCCTGTACCGCTGTGCTGTCTCGCTGTCGGAAGGAGAATGATGCAACAAGAGCAACTTAAAAAAGTCTATCCCTCGGCTTTTACTGCGCTCGCCAGATGATAATCGATAAATAATTCGTGCGAGTGTACACGAAAGTGCGCGGCGGCCGAAAGAGAGTCTCTTATTGTTGCCAAATCGGATACACGCTCGAGGAGGGAATTCGGAGCGGAGGATGCATGTATAAGAATAACAGGCAGATCATAAGTTCCGCTGTATCAAAGTATCAATTCTGTCCCTCCTCTCGAGCACAATGGCCCTCGGCGCGGTAAACTCTCCGAAGAGACAAACGCACTGACACACAAATGCTACAGCGCAACAGCCGCAACCCGCAAACGATCGCAGGACGCGTACCGAGTTCTACAGAGAGTAAATAAGCGAATCTCTCGGCCGCACACCAACTGTTTGTCTCGGGCAAATTTTCCAGATTAGCAGAATAGGAGAGCGAGTGATGATCGAAGAAAGGCGCAGGCTGAAAGAGCAAGAGAGACTTTCGCAGTGCACGACCTGCCTCAATTCTGTCAGACGTCGTATGAGTTACGGGGGGCGGCTTGCTGCAATGCTGCAATTCGGCCCTCTCGCCGCGGATAAAAGTGAAGATATCATCGGCATCGGGACGATAAATCGGCCCCGCTGCGCCGGGCTGCGCTCATTTTCGTAATGGAAATTTCAGCGCACTCGATTGTCTTATTGTGCGCTGCAGCTCTTGTCTCTCGTTCCGTTTGTTTCTTTCCCTTTGCACCGACCGAGAGAAGATTTATCCCGATAAAAAGCCAGAGACGTGCGCCTACCTTCGTGTATCGCATAATTCTCGAGTAAAGCGTAGTTTCGCGTGCGCTTCAAATAACTCGTCCGACACTTTTTTCGTCAATCGTTTATTGTGTGGATGAGCAATGGAGATGAGCTGAGAAAAGTCTACTCGGATTTCAGCCAGTTCCGGTGCTCGTCATCCGCGCGAGCAGTGCGTATTACGAGCTGCGCGATGATAAGAGGGGGCAAAGGGAAACGAAAGCTGCAGCGTCACGCCGTTACAAACACGCACGAAATCAGCCAGAGAACGTGAGGATGCAACTCATTATGACAGATCTGTCCGCTCTCGTACATGCACAGCTGATGTGTGGGAAAATCAGCTGCAACCGTGCAAACGCATCAAAAAGCATCAACTGGGGTTATTGCCTTGGCAGGTGTTTTCGAAAACTACAGAACTCAACGAAAGGCTTATATCGGAAGTGTACAATATTTGGATAGAGAAAACAGGCAAGACTCGAGAGGGAGAAAATTAGTTGTATTACACGAGCCGAGAGTTGTTGGCTGATAGTAGTAGCCGCTCTGCCATAAGTCAAGGAACGAGAGCTAGCGCGCCGGTCCCACAGCCTTGGCCGAGAGAGGAACATATGGTTCACGGAAAGCGCGTCGGCGCTTATTGGAGTCCCGACACGCCGCCGCGGAGCCGTAATCTGGCAATTTATCACGGGATGGAATCCACCTTTAGCGCTCTACTCATACATATATCCTCGGTAATGTAATCTCGGCGCGCGATTTTTTCTTTTTTTTCATCGACTCGCCGACAGTCGGGACGTTCTCACGTTCGATTATTACGACTGTATGTCGCTTGAAGAGCACTGATTTATTGCCTCGGGAATAAAGGCGCAATTAAAATATAGCCCAACTAACGCAGTGCAGCCGCTGCGTATATCGTATACTGCATGGAGATCGAAGGAGTGTGGACTCGGGTGCTGGAAAATAACTGAAACGGTACAGTCTCGTCATGGATATTAATTGTTTATTAGAATTAGCTAATATTCTGAGAACATATGAACATTTGTACATGTCTTTTTTGTATCTTGAGGTACTTGTGTATGGCATTTTCAAATACATATTTCACAATTTCGTTCCTTCGATCGTACCGCACGATCGGCTATAACATCGCTTATCATTTCTGCGCACTTTACTCTTGTATCATATATATATATATAATCACTATAAATACTTGTGACGGCAGTATGTGCTCGCATCGAAGGACCGCCTCGCCTATTAGAGATTCGAGAGCCTCTCTCGCACTACGCATATAATATTCTTCTTTCTAACGTGTCAATACCGTGTTGAAGAAAAGTGAAAAAATTCATTTATAACACGAGACGTCGCGTCGTCTCTCTCTCTCTCTCTCTCTTTCTTTCCGATATCTATATACTACGTGTATATAATTAGCTGTATAATTTTTATGTTCTCTTTGCTTTTATTATTAAATGTTTGAAAAATTGTGAAAAATCATGAAAAGGCGCGGTCGCGATGTGTATCGCAAAGCATATAAATTCGCGAGTAAAAATAGAAAAATCACGCGTCACGGTTTTTCTCCGAATTGGACACTTCTTGCCGGCACTGTGTAATGTGTATACATATAATATAATGTTCCGTTCGGCCCGCGCCAAAGTATTAACATCGCCGCGACGCTACGCGACGAATCTTAATTGGAAAGCGACAAAGCCGCCACGCGCTACTGATTGCTGATTGGCTTTTTGTCCCTCGCGCGCGCGCAAGCGAGCTGCGGCAGCTCTCCGTTACTTACTTACTCCTTTTTTCTCTTTCTCTCAGTTTCGAACGCACGTTCTCACGACTGCCTGTAATCAGAGCTGGATATTTCCAAAATGACACGTGGATCTCGTTTTTTCGCCTGTAGAAATTATAGAAGAATAGACCAAAATTCTCTTCCGTTGTATATATTTATAGTCTCGAATAATTGCCATAATTATATATATATATACGCGCCCTATTCATTAAATGTAATATATATGTACGATATAATATATACGAAAAACATTCGTTCACAACGAATTGAAAAACAAGAATTCAGCTAGGAGACGCACAGTGTATACTAGTTTATTCACACCCACACATCGTACCTTCTTCTTGCTTATTACTTTTATACCTCTATACTCTTTCGCACATCGTAGACAGATCGCTTCAATATTGCTTCGTTTATCAGGTAGATCTTGCTTAAAGCTTAGAGATTTCGCACTCCGTCACTGCTTTTTCCAATCGATATATTACGGCTATTTCTTCTGTTAAGTGTCACGATATTCAATGCCCAAAATCGGAAGTCTTATTGTTTAATGGCCGGAAGCAGTTCGTAGCGAATGAACGTGGCGTTTTGAGAAACAACAATGCATCTCAAAACGTAGCGTGTAATTATACTTTCGTACGTATATTACATGTATATTACCTCTGCGGAAAAAAAACAATCATAAATTGAGGGAAAAAACGAAAACTGTGGGTATAATATGAAATAAAAAAGCATGGCTGGATTCAGGTTTGAGAAATAAAATATATTTATAAAAACAAAATTAAACGCACATAAAATAATACAGTTCGTAAATATACTTTCATGTAGAGTGCTGGACTCTCATTCTTTCTCTCGCAATCGCGCACAGTAGTATATATATATATATTTATAGACGCGCGAGCGCGCGCTCTTCTTCGCACATACATTATATTATGACACAGTCGCTCTCGCTTTTCGCATCCATACTTTCTCTCGCACACTTTTTCGCGTGTAACCTCTCGCGCTCTCAACCGGCGTCATTATACAGGAACAGAAACCACGTGACGTTAAATAATTAGTGTTATACATATACGTATCATATATATATATATATATGTATATCGCCGTCGTTTATTTTTCTTCTTCTCTTCTCTTCTTCGAGTCGTATGGCACAAGTGAATAGAAAAAGGGAAGTACAACAATAATCATGCATGCGCTCTCGACACACACACACACTGTTGGAGGATCGATTTCGGTGACGTGTTATTGTCGTGGTGGAAAATTCTGTCTCGGGCTACCGGGTGTGGGAGGAGCGATTTCGAGCAGCCGACCGATGCGCGGCTCTCCACGGCGTGCGTTCGCGAACTCTCCGCGATCATACGAATACATGCTCGCAAGGTATACTCTGCAAGAGGACTCGAAATCGCGGCGGGCTCGCCCGCGAGAGAGTGAAAGGAAAGTTCCTCGAAATCGCTCGCTGCTGCTGCTCCGCTGGCTCTTTGTGAGCGCGCGCGCGCGATTAAAGAATTTCCGGCGACGTGTTATTTATTCAACGTATTTGCTATACATATACACGTATATATCACTGTGTAATCTCGAGGGAATGCCCATTTCGCGGAGAAGATCGCCGCCAATTTCTCGCGATCCCTTTGTTTCTCTCGAGCGAGCGCCGCCGACGTTCCCGGCGGACTTGTCCGCGCCGACTCGCAAGGAATGCCCAATGAATGATTCAATCGCTCGCGATGCCTATATATTTATAACCTTACTCGCGTCGACCGTACAAAGGATAAGAAAGATTTGTAAAAAAACGTCGTTACGCCTAACAATGATATGGAGAGTAGAAATATAATGCTACTGATATATTTATATATTGATCGTCTCGCTCTCTGCTGATAGTCGTGCGTCTCCCAATGCCCTTACTTTCCTCGCGCTTCTTTCCCTTTTCTCCAGCACTTTATTATATAATTCCTAGTTTACAAACTGAGTATACGGTAATACTGCTTGATATGTTCACTGTGTAATCGTTACGGCGACCTAATCTTCACTTTCCGTCTCAACCGCGCATGCTCTGGATTTGTTGTACAAAAATTTCTCTATACTGATCTACGAGTCTATCGCGTTTTTCCTTCAATTTGCTACTTTTGCATCCGCGTCGGGCGCAACGATATATGTATAGTATAGTCGCGTGCAGCTCTCGGATCGACGGCAACGAATTTTGATTCGACCGAAAAGACTCGGAAAGTCAAATAAAGATTGAGACCGACCGAATACTATTATTATTATTATTATTATTAGTATTATTATTGCATTGGCTTTTTCATTCGTGTTAGCTTTCTCCTTCCTTTCATTCGTCGTTTTATAATTCCTGAACTCTTGAGGTAGTCTGTTCTGGGTGCGTTTATTACTTTTTTCACTTCTTCTATAATTATTATATATACGTTTACACGCAGTAAAATGGCAAGAGGCTATATAATTCGTTATCGTTTAACGCAATAAAAAACTTAAAAATCCTGTGTACGTGTTTCTTGCTTCGCATTCCGCTGCATTCATTTATATGTACAACAATATTATATTTATATATGTATATACGGCAGACCTCGATCCATCGAAATATCTTAATCCATCGATGATAAAAGCTAATTAATCTTAAAGACCTTACGAAAAGACGAACCGTTATCCGCATCTGATAGTGAATCGGCCGATTTTTAGGATACGATCTATCTATTATATATTCCAAGCCGATCTTTTTCATCAGACGGATAATACGCACGATGCGAATAAATTGTAAAAAAACGAACAAAGAATCATGCTCATAAACATTGCTTTTAACAAACGAATATTACGTTAATAATAGTAAAAAGGGAGGAGGAAACAACGCTCGAACATTAACAAGTAAGCTAAAAACGCATGAACACTAGGTAGAGAACGACCGATAATTATACAACGATCAACAGAAACAATTACGAATTGCAAATGAATTCGCAGCGTTTCAGCATAAGAAAAATATGTATACAAATAAAATCAATCACCCGTCAACAATCTCTTTAATATAAAAAAAATAATTATTATCACGTCAGCAATGATATAGTCAGTTGCGTATTGGAGGCGAAAATAATTGCTTCAACAATACACGTACAAAGTTACTTTTCTTTTGTAGAAAAAACGCCACGATTTCTCGGCAATAAATATATGTAACTACCAAGTCGGCTATTTGCGCGCTTAAAATCGGAGATACAACGAGAGAAAAAAACAAAAGAGGAGACGAATTTAGCACTGTATTATCTTCTTTTATGGAATGTTTAGGAATGCAGCATTTTTTGACCTTCGATCGACATATTTTTTCTTATTATCACAAACGTCTCCTTCCTTGCGCTTTTTTCGTGACAGTGCTCTGTGTATTATAGCTTGCGTTCGCTATGGGACTTTGTACAATTTAATTTTAACGATCGATTCTTCGAGCAGCGGCTGGCTACTCTATAACTTTCACACACCGAATTTATAATTAAGACTTTTTCAATAAACTGCCAGACGACATAATTTCACTCTTATATTCCGATGTACAATCTACACATACGCGCGCACAGAGTGCGCAATTCTTAGATTTCAGAGTGACAACTAGACTAAAATTTAGTTAATTTTTTTTTTTTTTTTTTTTTTTGTCGCACAGTTCTTGCCCATGCGTGTGTACCCAGCTGTCGCCAAGTTAACCTTTTGAAAATATAAACTACTGAGGGCGATCGAGGGAGAGAGAGGCTCAAAGTTAACGGGTCGGGTTGCGATATTGGAGAAATAAAAATTGTGATTTTGCAAGCGAGAAAATAATTTTAAAACGATTTTTATTTTTATTTTACAAAAATAGGTCAAACAGTGGTCGGACTGGCCAGTTATTTCGAATTGGCTCTCTGAGCAGGTAGTCATTACCTCAATAATATTTGCATTATATTTAAAAAAAGTTACTTTGGCGATTTGACTGTCTCGTCTAGTCGTTAGTTTAACAATTACAATTATCATCATCACCACCATCATCATCATATATATTTATATCTATATTTATACGTACTTCTATTCATATGTTTAACGTATTTTGTACAATTCATAAGCTTCGAAGTTTTTCTCTGTGTATAGTGTTTTTGTCTCTTTGTTTCTCATCGCTTATAATCTTATTTCATCTTTGGCACACACTCTCGCGCATGTCCGCTGCGTAAGGCGCGGTCCGCCGAGTCGAGCGAGCGCTAATAATGGTATAAACGCAATACAAAGAGAGAGTTCGTTCGAGGCTCCGATCGAGCCCGCGTACCGCGCACATCGGACAGCGTGTAAAAGCGCACCCGCTGAGTGGGCCATCAGCCGCAGGAAATCGTCTACGAAGTTCCCGTCCACGGAGTGCCGAGCACCGCAAATAAATAATATTTCCGCGTATTCGTTCGCTTGCTTTTTCTCTTTTTAATCGTTTTCGTGAACGTGTGCGTGTGCGTGTGCGTGTGCGTGTGCGTGTGCGTGTGCGTGTGTGAGAATGTGAGTGGTGCAGTTTAGAGTGACCGGCTTTGTTGAGCAAAAATTACCATCCGCATCTCGCTTATCGCGGTCCGTCTTCTTACCTCGCGTCCTCACGCCCTCAAGTGGACCTTGTGTTGGTTGTTGGCTTTTTTCTTGTGCGTCTCGAGGTGCTTCATCATGTGGTCCTTGCGTATGAAGCCCTTGCCGCATTTATCACAGGCGTACGGCTTTTCGCCGGTGTGGAGGCACATGTGCCGCCTGAGGTCGGTCTTGTGGTTGAACTGCTTCGGGCAGATCTCGCACTTGTAGGGCTTGTCGCCGGCGTGCTTCTGCAGGTGCTCGGCGTGCAGGTACTCGTGGGGAAAGCGCTTGCCGCACATGTTGCACTTGAACGGCTTGTCTCCCGAGTGGAAGCTCTTGTTGTGCTGGGTCAGGTAGCAGGCCTTGTTGAACACCTTGTCGCACTCTATGCACTTGTGCAACCCGTTCTCCGATATATAGTGCGAGCCGGTGGTGTTTGTGCTGGTTACCTGGTGCTCCTTCGTCACGAGCTTGCGGCTGCTCCTCCCCCTGCCGCCCTTGGCCTTGCTCACGATGTTGGGATTGAGCTCCTCCTTGGCTGACAGCTGCGGCAGGTTGTTGTTTGTCTCTTGCAGTTGCTGCTGCTGCTGCTGCTGCTCTGGCTGCTGATGCCGTTGGAGCTCCGAGTACGAATTGACGATGATGGCGCCCTCGGTGTTGGTCTGCATCATCTCCATGCCGCCGAGGCACTCGTATCGGGGCGGCGAACCCCTGGTGTACATGTCGTAGACTGTCGAGGTCGGTGACTCGAACGATCTCTCTTGAGGAGGTACGTTCTCCTCGGGACTAAGCCCCCCCACGTTAACGGCCTGTATTTGACTCTGGCCTACTATGAACCCGTTGGCGATGCTGCCGAACTGCGTAAAGCCCGGCAACGGCTTCTGCTGCTGCTGCTGGTGGTTGCTGAAGGTGCCAAAACTGGGCAGCATTTCCTGGTGCTGCTGCTGCTGCTGCTGCTGCGGAGTCGTCGACATGACGTGCATGTCGGTGTTACCAGTAGTTGTTAGCTGGTTGGTAATAGACTCCAGCAGGCCCGGGATGCTGATAATAGTTGTAACGTGGGGGGGCAAGGCGTTTGGGTACGGCTGATGAGGCATCGTAGTACCCCCCATCATGGGGCCCGGTGGCGGCGGCGGCGGCGGCGAAGCCATCGCTGACGGGACCACCCCCGCCATTATGGGCGAAGGCGAGGTCATGTGGTGGTGGTGCGAGGCCATTGGCGAAGGCGAATTCATGTGGCCCGGGTGCTGCTGCATGGGCGACATGGGCGAATTCATGGGGTGGTGCGCCGATCCCGCGATTTGCGAGGGCGAACCCATTGGCAGGTTGTGGGCCTGCTGCTGCTGCTGCTGGTGCTGCGACTGCTGCTGTTGCTGCTGGCCCAACTGGGGGGATGGCGAACCCATTTGCTGATGGTGGTGCTGCTGGGCCTGGGCCATTGGCGAGGGCACCGGAGAACCGAGGTACATTAGATTGGAGGCCAGCATGACCGTTGAAGACGGGTGGTGGCCCTGTTGGTGGTGGTGCTGCTGCTGCAGCTGCAGCTGTTGGTGGTGGTGGAGCTGCTGCTGCTGCTGTTCCAGGGCCTTCTGGCCCAGCGCTGCCTGGACCGCCGTAGCATCGCTGCTGTTGCTGTTGCTGGAACTGCTGTTGTTGCTGCTGAAGATGGCCGTGTTGGTGGTGGTGCTGGTGGTGGTGGGCGTGTGGAGCAGGCCCCTCGTTGCCTCGCCCGAGGGACCTGCCATCAAGTTTGGGGGACTGCTTGATGAAGAGAGTTCTGGTGAGTTGCGGCTGGCCGCGGCGCCGGCCCCCCTGGAGTTGTTGTCGCGACCGGGGTGGTGGTGCGCGCTGATGGGCATGTTGGCCGGGTCGGGCTGATTGCTCTGCTTCACGGCGTTCTTGTGGAGCGTCGTGTTGTAGTGCCTCTTGAGGTGGCCCGAGCTGGTGAACCACTTGTTGCACGCCGTGCAGTTGTAGGTCTTTGGCCTGCGCGCCTCGTTGCTCTTCCAGGACTGGTTCCCGAGCGGCGGCGGTTTTGGATTCTGCTGCATGAGGCCCGCGGGCATGGGGTGGCCGGCCATGGGTTGCGTGCTCGTGATGATCGGCGAGCCGGGGTGGCGGGGCGACTCGACCGGCGGCATGTGCTGCTGCGGCTGCGGAGCCGCCTGGCCGCGCATGAACTGGTTCTGCTGCTCCTGAATGGGCGAGACGCTGTCCATGGCGCCCATCGGCGACAGGCCCGGGTGGTAGTCGTGGGGCTGCGACGCCGGCGGCGGCCAGCTCAGCAGCGAGCTGACCGAGTGCGTGGCGCCGCGCGGCCCGTGCTGCTGCTGCTGCATTACCTGATGCTGTATCTGCATGTGCATCTCCTGCTGGTGCTGGAGCCTCATGAATTCCTCCTCATATCTGCTTCAGAAGAACAAAGCCAAGCGAAGGGCGACAGTTAGAGACGGAAACTTGGAAGTTGAAAGAAAATCGATAATCGAAAATGAAAAATGGAAAGAGGACCAACCTGTGCGTTTGAACTTTGTGAGAGTCGAGGTCGAGAATCTCGGCCTGCTCCTCGGGCTCCTGCTTGGCATCGGTCTTGATGACTACGCCAGCGAAATCGTATCCAGCCGACTGCTGGGGGTGCTGCTGATTAGGCTGTCCGTGCGGGGGCGACGCGTGCATCTGTTGCTGCTGCGTCTGCGCCTGGCTCTGCTGCGATTGCGTAACCTGCTGCTGCGGGCTGCCGGCTGCCAACTGTTGATACTGCGGTGGCGGTGGTGGCTGCTGCGACTGAGTCGGCTGCGGCGGCGGCGGCGCGTAAGCGGCCGGCGAGCCGGGGTGGCTCGCGCGCACGTGCTCCGCCAGCTGGCTGGCGTCCTCGTAGACGGCGCCGCACTTGTCGCACTGCAGCGGGCTCCTCGGACTCGTCGAGCTGACCGAGTTGACGCGCTCGGCCGGCGCCGAGGAGGCAAAGTGCTGCGTGTGCTGCGTGTGCTGATACGGGTGGTACCTCGCGTAGCTCCCCGCGCCTCGCTGCGAGGGGTCGGCCTCGTCAGGCCGGTCCGGCGAGTAATGGTGTTGCTGCTGCTGGGGCGGCAGGATAAACGGCGTCTCGTTGTGCATAAAGTACTGCGTGTCGCTGAACATTGGTGCGCCAAAGTGGTGGTTGAATTGATGCTGCTGCTGCTGCTCTTGGTGCAGGTGGTGGTGGTGGTGCTGCTGCTGCTGCTGCTGCTGCAGTCTGACGGAGCTGGAGGCCGGACCCTCGGACGGCGGCCTCGAGGAGGACTCGCTCGAGTCTGCCGGCGCCGTGATGCTTTCGCGCTTGACGATCGGAGCGCTCTGCACGTGCTGCGCAGGCGGACCTGCGGTCGCACCGCTGTTGTGGTTGCCGGCCTTGCTGTTGTTGTTGTTGCTCTCCTCCTGACTGGCCTGACTGGCCCACTGGCTCATGAGGTTCTCTTGGTGATGATAGCGCAGGTGCACCTCGAGGCTGCTGCTGCTGTCAAAGTTCATGCCGCAGTCTTTGCAGTGTAGCGACGACTTGTCGCTCGACGCACCGCCGACGCCCGCGCCAGCATAATGCTGCTGCTGTTGCTGTTGCTGCTGCTGCTGCTGCTGCTGCTGCTGCTGCTGCTGCTCGACGATGCTCGTCATCTCACTCATAATAAAAATGTCCCTTGCTCGATTCTCCGCGCGAGAATTGTCCACTCGCTTACTTTTACAAGTCACTCGCGCACACAAAATCACAGACTGACACGACGGCTGTTCGATTATTCAACCGAAAGAATAACGAAACAGAAAAATAAACAAGGAGATACAGCGCGTTCTACATTTATCATGAACGATCGGCCGAGCTGTTCAGAGTCCAGAGCGTGCGCAGTGCCGATATGCTGGCGCATCGGTCGGACGACGAATCGCTGCGTACGATCGGCATCGTTCTTATTACCTCTCTCGCTGGCACTGTCTTTCTCGGAAATTTGGACAAACGAAACAAAAGGCCGAAAAAAAAGAAGAAGACGGGCTGCCGCGGCCGACGAGTCACATGTTAGCGCGGCGTGTTCTCCACATCGGCTAGAGGAATAAGTACCTTGCGTGCGCTGCTGAAGCGAGGCCGGGGAAGTCCTGGGTGAGTTGAGAGTCTCGACGGCGGCGCTTTTGCTCTCTCGGCTGGCGTGCGGAGAATAAGCAGTATCGTGTCACAAACAATAACCGATATCGCGGTTCTGCGCGCTACGCATTCTCTGCTTCGTCGCCGCGTGATTGACTCGTACAGGTTGTCGTAGTCCAGGTAAACACAGCAGTACTCTCTGCTCCGATTTGCGCGTTTGCCGGCAGCGGCGGCGTTTCGTTCACTGTGTACGTTTGAGCAGCGTGCCTCGAGAGAGAGACCCGCCTCGCACAACCGACGGCACTGTTCTGTCCGTTGGAATTCCGGCGCTCCGGCTTCGAGTCCTCGAGCGCTTTCGCTCTCTCCCTCTTACTCTCGGTCGGGTGGCCCAAGGAGATGCTAGCCGGCCAAAGCAGTGTGGAGCGGCAGCGACGATACCCCCTCCCTCGAGCGAAGCTTTGGGGCCACCCCTCTTTCTCCGAAGCAGACTTCCTTCACTCCTCCCCTCGTTCGGTCTCGCTCTCTCCGACGGAGCGGGCAGCATCATCCCCCCCCCCTCTCGCTCTCCTGCACCCCACCACGCAGCCGTCTCGAGACGCCTCGAGGCTAGCAGCTCGAGAGGCAGCCAACCAAATTTCAGAAGTTCGACTCTCTCGCTCTCTCCGCAGAGCGTCCCCCCCTCTCTCTCTCTCTCTCTCTCTCTCGCTCGCCAGTCTTCGTAGTCGTCTCTTTCGTGATTCTTCTGCTTATCTGAATTTTTCTCCTCGCGTCTTTCCTCTCTCTCGCGCGCGCACCCTCGCGCTCACCTTCCTCCTTTTTTATCCGGCTCTCCCTCTCCCGACTGCCGCTCGGTCTCTCTCACTCTCGCTGTACTCTCTCGCCGCTCCGTACGCAGACCCACGAATTTCTCGCTCGCAGAGGACGAGGACGTGAGCGGAGCGAGAGAGAGACTGGACGCTGTGTCTCTCGGTTCACCCCTCTCTCTCTCTCTCTCTCTCTCTCTCTCTCTCGCTCGGACGAGTCTGCCCTTATCTCTTCGTCAAGTCTTTCCACCCCCACCTGAGAGAGCGGACGAGTGCGAGAGAGAGAGAGAGTTTCTCTTGTCTCCTCTCTCGCTTTGCTGAGCCGGCGAGCGAGCGCGCGCGCATGCCGAAGCTGTATCCTTGAGAGAGAGAGAGAGAGAGAGAGAGAGAGAGAGAGAGAGAGAGAGAGAGCACCGTACTGGAATAGCCGATAGCGCGATTCTCAGCACGAATTACGCGAAAAAGGGACATGTGCAAAAAGCTCGGGACACCTCGCCGCGCGATCCGCGCACTTTTAACCCCTTTTCGCAACGAGCAAGTCTCTGCTCCCGACGTTCGACTGTACATTTACAGCTTCTAATTCTATAGCGATCGTGCTCAACCTCCGAAAAAATCAGAATTGCTCGTCACTTAAAATATTCTTGTAGGAAATTCTAGGAAATCGTTGAATTTAATTTCAGCACTATCTGATTCAAATGTAAAAGTTTATTCGAAAAAAGGGAGAGAGTATAAATTAAGCATTCGCACCTTATTGTTTTGCAATATGTTTCAAATAGATTGTTCTAAAATTTGTATCAACGTTCAACGGTTAACGTATACAGATTGTGGACCTTTTAGAGAAAAAAATGACAACTTTTCAAAAAATTTCCCGGTAATCTCCCTTCACAAGTTTAATTGAATAGCGAGTATGCGAAATTCAAAAATTACACAGCGCATAGCAGCTTTGCGCAATTCGCGCTAAACCTCTGCTTACTTCTTTCGCGAACGAAGAAGCGCATGTATAATAAACACGGCTTAGAGGCTCGCCGTTATTTGTATAACCTTCGGTATGTTTAGCTGCTTATCAAGTAGCTGGCGATTCGCGAGTCTCGTGCAGAGTATACACGAAAGTGTGCGAGAGTGTGAGCGAGTCCGGTGTTGGGAGAAAGGCAGCGAATTTGACAAAGACGCCTTGTCAATATGCGTATGTATACAGTATACTCGGCATACATACCTATCTACATGTGTGCTGAATGGAGCAGCGCCTGTGAGGCGATCGATCGTCGAAAAGTTACGCGACCGAAGGAGAACACGCGCAGAGATTGCAACACTTTTTACACTCTCTTTGTTTGACTTTTTTTCGAAATAACTGCGACAAATCACGCCGTTTTCTATACGCGGCGATTTGCTTCATACTTTCGCCAGCGAAAACTCATGAATTGTACAGCTATATTTCGAGAAACCATCGCAAGTATACATTTTTCCCAAAGTTTTCCACGCGTACTGAACATTCCGCGTGGCAAATTATCTAGCATCTAAAAATAAAATAAAAATTGTCAGTATAGCACCTTTATAAATAATTACCAGAGTAGGCTTTCGATTAAAAAAAATAACAGTTCACGAGCTTGGCTATAAGTAATTCATACGATAAAAATGTCATTTTATTGAGCACACAAAGCGGAAGTGATAAATTTCAATGACTACAGCTGCTATACATCACGATTTGAGCCCCACTGGGCCGATGTTCGATAGCTCGTAACGATAACACTTGAGGGTAATCTTACGGGGTCATACACTCGGTGTCAAATGCGCGGATCGTGATGGAAAATCATCCCATCTCGGCGCTAATAAACAATCTTTGCACAACTTTTACTGCGTCAACGCGGAGCATAAAAAAGGACGAAAGCAAAGCCACGCGTCCGTCGTTTCTTTTTCACGCTCCTTTTACCTCGCCTTTTACCTTGCCACCTTTTCGCAATGATAGTATATAAAAAACGCGCGCGAGTACTTTTTCCGCGTTCTTTGACCGTTCGTGCCTCGAACATTATTTGGCTTGTGAAAAATGTGGCTAACCTTACACGTTTCTTTTCTAAACCCTATACTTGCTCTTCTCTTGTGCTTCTGCGTATTCTATACGTTTGCTAAAAAGTGCTAACGCACTAGCGGCGTTTCTCTCGAAATCTCGATCGCTGAATGCTATTCATTTCATTCCATCCAAGAACAATTGCGAAAAATTAATGTTTTGATACTTTACGCGTTGATGCTTTGCATTTTATCATAAAAATTACTACCTTTAGTTGATTTCAATATCGTATTCTTGTCAATATAGTTGTAATTTTTCGAGATCCATTTGATTCAAAATAACAGTAAAAATTGTAAAAACTCGGAAACCGATCAGCTGTTGTATACAGAACGATAAAAACTGTAAAAGAGAGGCAAAATCGTTTTTTTCCTGTTCCATGAGTTTCATAGAATACAGAACGGCTTCCGTACACGCAAAAAGTGTCGTGCGACACTTTTCTACGCAAACCAAGGATTTGTGCCTTTCTTAAAATCCTTATTTATCCTCTTCTCGAACAAACGTAATCAGCTTTTTACTCAAGCATCCATTTCTAATAGCAGCTCCTTTACCTTTCCGACAATGACCGTCTTTTATCCAAATCATCTGATTTGCGTTACAGTAGTGCGCTTTTTGGACATCTTTGCCCTCCAAGAAGTATATTTACATATATGCTCGTATACGTATCCGGCTATTTTTCGACGCGAGCAGAAAGCAGGGGGGGGAGGGTAGGGGGCTAATATAAAAATCGAATCGAAAAACAGCTCGGAGTCAGCGGCGAACGGACAATAATTTCCATACTAACGTTATCTTGGAGCATCCCCCTTGGTCCGAGAGCGAGCGCGCGGACTACGTGTCGGATTTGGATAACGCTAACTTGGCAAAGGGGATGTGAGACGCCGGGGGCAGCAGCACAGAAACGGCGGCGGCCTCCCCTTCGCCGCCTGGTCGTCTTCGTCGTCGACTTAAGCCTTCGACGCTCTCTCTCTCTCACTCTCTCTCGATTCTGCTCTGTAATATACAGATACGCTCGGCCGCGATTCCCGTTTTCCGGATCCGTCAGCTCTGCTCTCAGATTAAAAAACGAGTGTGTATATATATAGCTTTCAGGCTGAAGCTGCGTTTTGAAATTTCAGTAAAGCACGGACAAGAGGAAAGTGCGTGCTACATGCCGTCGTATATGCCTATATCAACACGCACGCACACGGGGGCGATAACGGAGGAGCCGCGCGAAATTCGCACTCTCAGCGATCAACAAGATTCGGGAGAAGCCCGAGAAGCTGCGAAAGCAGCGAGGGAGAGAAAAAGAGCCGCCGAGTCGGTCTCGGGAAAATCTCTCGAGCCAACTCTAATATTCTCTGATTGGCATACGTGCATGTGCGGTCTCGTGTGCGGTGGTGGTGGACGCGAATAAGAAATGCGCGCCGGCAACTGCAGCACGCACGTGTCAGAGTCAGAAGCTCTGCTCCCTATTCGACGGCATGGTGTGCGCGCGGACTTGTTCTCTTTGGGAAAACTCTCTCCTGACGTTATTCTCATCAAATGTAACACGACTGTTTTCGCGAATACAGAGCTTAATTTTTTGCCTGCGATGCACGCGCAACGCGAGTATTTTGCACAGAGATTTCCGCCTTGCAAGCGCGCAAGTATATCTGGGAGTGAAAAAAGAGGGAAAAAGGGACAATAGCGAGCAGACGAGCGAGAGAACGAGAGAAGAAGAGAGGTACGTGGATTTCCTTAATAAAATGGGGCGCAAACGCCGCGCCAGCGAATATCGCGCTGATAGCGGCGGCGGCTTCGTTCGGTCAGCTTTCCGCTTCTGTGTGTACTTGCGAGTGTATGTGTGTGTGCGCGCGCGTTTGCTGGCAGGTCCGGCGGCATCACAGGCGGGGAAGCAGCAACTGCTGTCCGAGGGGTCGAGAGAAAATCCAAAGAGCGAGCCAGGCAAGTCGCGGCGGGGGCGGCAAGGGGAGAGACGTTGCTTAGGCTGATTCAATCTGACACGAGGCGCTCGCTCACCCCCTTTATCTCTCTCTCTCTCTCTCCCGCTCGTTGGCTTCCCCGGCCTCGCCACTGGCTACTCCTTCTTGTCCTATACTGCTCGCGCAGATCTCTGACTTTGCTCGAATTTCCGCGCTTCTCTCTCTCTCTCTCTCTCTCTCTCGCTCGTTCTCTGGCACCGAGCCATCGTGCAAAATTTCCTAGTCCCGCTCGTCTACGAAAATTCTAATGTCCAGCTCGATATTCCTTTGGAGCTGTGTGCGTTTCGCTCTTCATCTCGCTGCAGCTCTGTTCTATACAGGACTCTCCACAGGCGCGATTATACAATATGAAGTAAAGCTGGATTCTTCGCTAATGACCTCGAGATGGGAAAAAGCTGCACAGCTCTCTCGACACATTCTGTATTATCCGTCTTTCCCGGCGCGGTAGACGGCAAAAAATTTCGCGCTTGTCATTATAATACGGAGAAGATCGTCGCGGTCAGTCCCTTCCCAATGCCAGTAGCGAGCATTAATTTCTTCGTAACTGAGCTGACTCGGTCAACTTTTATTATAGCTATAATCGAAAATCAAGCTAGAAAGTCGGTGTAGGAAGCGGCGGCCCCTGAGCCAAGGATCGCGCCGCACAGTCTTACAAGCAGAGAAATTTAGGGCCCATAACAGAGAGAGAGAGAGAGAGAGAGAGAGAGAGAGAGAGAGAGAGAGAGAGAGAAGCTGCGCTGCGTGGCGTGTGCGGCCCGAGCGATGCATCCGATGAGGCGAACCTGTCGAAAGAAGG
>UCOJ01001685.1:0-23464 GCA_900474305.1 Cecidostiba fungosa
TATATATATATATATATATACACATATAGTTGCGCGACAAGGAGGGCAAAGCGAGGTTCATTGTGAAAATTAGCCGGTTCGGCACACTCGGTTAATTATTTGCTCGCCTTGTTATAATAGCGTATGTAGCTGCCCTCCACGCGCTATGAGCGTTTTTCTCTCATTGCCTCGCCACCGAAATATTCACGAGGTCATTACTCTTCTCCTCATTCCCTTCCTCCTCTAGTTTCTCTATAGTTGGCTCATCGCCGCGCGTTTATTTACAAAATGCATTCAGAATGTTCTCCGTTCGTGAATTCCGTTTTTTGATTCGTAAAAGAAGTAATTTGAATCTCTGCTGCTGCGTTGTGATTTCTAACGAGAGAAAACGAAAGAAAAAATACAGGTCTCAATATTGGATTTTTAATTAAATTTCAAAACAGCTCAAATTAAAACAGATTCTGAAAGCTGAAAGTGCTTTTGCTTTCGATTTCTATTAGAAGGGCTAAATTAAACTGGTTTCTGATGGTAAATAAAAATAAAAGCAATGGCCGCAATTCTATATCGGAGCTCGAGAAAATTGACGGCGTGCTATTCTATTTTTCACTGAAGCCGGGCCGAAAGTTTTTGATAAATTCCAAACAAGAACGAGCGCTCCGATTGTTAGTTTCTCGCGCATGGTGCTTCATCGTTTCCTGGGAATTTAAAAACTGAGGATTTAAAATGTATCCCGTCTAAATTCAACACATATCTCCGACTCTATGTATAGCTATCCTCTCTGTTAGCGTTCAAGTTTTTTAAAATCTTTTTATTTTTATTATCATTATTATATTTCTTCTTTTTGAATACTCGCTCTCTTTTGCCTCGCTTCTTTTCCTCCTCGACGAGTTGGAGAGAAAAAAAGGGTAGCCCCCACAAGAGCTGCAGGGGAAAGCGCGAGAACGTGAATAAAAAAAAAAGAGCCGACGGGCGGGCGGAGGTAAAAGCATATAGAGGTATAGCTACAGTGTATAGAGGGAAACTCGCTAGTTGGGAAGAGAGGAGAGCGAAAGGGAAGGACTTTGGTGCGTCGTCGTCGTCCCGGTATAAGAACGTCGCAGTGTAGGACGATAACGATAACGAAACTTTGCTCGTTTTCCGAGGTGTCTCCTCTGCTCGTTGCCGCTCTCTTATACGCCCTCGGCCTCCTCGCTCCTCGCGCGGAAAATTTAAGCTAACGATACACCTTGCGGCCTTTGCGGCCCGTGTCTCCTCTTCTATCCGGAAACGTCCCGTCGTTTCCGCCGGCGGGAGCCAGCCGAACGCGCGCGCATCTCGGCCAAACTGTGCATGCATATACATAGATATACATATACACGCGCGAGACCATTAAGAAAATACAATGGCACGTGCGCGTCCGCAAATGGACTCTTGCGTAAGTATAAGTAAACGAGTCGGGAGAGTCGGAGAGGAGTTGTTGAGTATAGTTATATATAATACGCATACTGCCGGCCGTTTAACGCTAATCGTAAGCAAAGTGCGTAACGCGAGCGCGACCCTTAAAACTGGCTGCTATATATTTATATGCAGTCCGCCTTTTCCCTGTTCTCCTTTTGAGACCGGCTCCGATAAGACTGTAATAGGTATTAAGTATGAGAGAAAGATGGAGGAAGAGAGGGAGGCAAGTATTCGTCGGCATCCGTATATACTCGCAGTCCTGGTCCTTATCGAGTTGATCCGTAGAAAAACTTATATTTGTACATATACATCAGACAGACGCACGCATTCTCACATCAGACGCGTATAGAAAACAAGTCCTGAGAGTCAGCTCGCATTCACGCAATGCGCACTTCACTCGTTTATGTATACACACATCGATGTTTAACATTTGCAACAGCATAAGCGCGTCGTTCGTGTCGCGTATCGTACACACGTTCGGAATTATGTTATTATCAATATTATTATTATTGTTGTTGTTATTGTAATTATATAATATATATATATATATGGCACACTCATATATATATATAACGTTTGTCGAATCGCTGCACGAATCAGCGGGGCTGTCGCGCTGCACAAACCGCAGCACATCATCACTGGTTATTCACTGTACAGAGCACTTTGTACTTTATAACGAAACCGGCGTGTAAGAGAGGCCCCGCGCTCACTGGCTCTTGATTATTGATGCCGCGTTCTCCAACGCGGTTCTTGCATGCCCATCATAAGATTACGCGTGCGCAAAACTATATGTATAGAAGGATTTTTCGCTGATCATTGATTTTTCACTATCAAATTATGTACACGCGCTCACACGGGATATTTCGCGGTATAGTATATATTTATATAATGGTCGTAAACGTAGTGCTATGATAACAAAATCTAAAAATTGCGCGAGATCATCAAGTCAAAATCGAATCAGTCGAGGCTCGCAAGCTACGTATAACTGTAGAGCTATATAATACACGGTACCTTATATAGATGCGAGTGTAGTTCGGAAAATATAATACAAATTCATCGCGACATCGCGACATTGCGACGAAGACGAAGACGAAGAAGAAGAAGCAGAAAGAAGCTGCACACGGTCGGCGTGTTCATCATCCTTGGCTTTAGAGTAGTACTGCAAGAACCGACAGCTCGAGATCGTCTAATAACAAACAGTTGGCCAGCTTGCTCCCTTACACGTAGGTCGTTGGCTATACGTTCGGCGTAGCACCGGGACAGCTGCTCGTGATAAAGCTGGGCTGCTGTGGCTGCTGGCTGTTCTGGCTGCCGTCGAGGCTAACAGCCGCCTGAAGCTGTCGCGCGGTCTGGCCGGCCTCGCCGCTTTGTATGCTGAAGTGCCTGTAGGATATGTACTCGGGCGGCACCGCCTGCTGGTCCCGCTTGGCCGCCTCGCGCTGCTTCTTCACCTTCGGGCGACAAGCGACAGACGCAGAGAGGGAAAGAGAGGATAATCAACGGTTAAGGCACGGAAAGACAGAGAAAGAGAGATAGATATAGATAAGTCGCTGATGAGTACACAAGATTTATGTACACGGCAGAGTGAGCAGGGACTTGCAAACTTGGTAAAGAGATAAGCTTATAAGCTCTTTTTACTAAACCGCCTTGTATAAATATCAGCTCAAGTAATTTTCATGTATAAGCGCATGCATTATTTTATTCGAGTAGGAGCATTAAGGTCCATAAAGTGCGTGCAAATCGCCAGCTCTGCCGTATATGCACTGCAAATTTTTAAAAAGAATATATTATCAGCCGTATACGCACCTTCAGATAGCCGAGTACGGAGACGAGCAGGATAAAGACGACGAAGCCCATGCAGCAGCCGATGATGAGCCCAAGTCTCCTCGTGAGAACGCTGCCCCCGGAATTGTCGGAAGTCTCGTCGCTGTTCATGGATGAGCCGTCACTACTTGCCACAGCATCGGGCAGCTCGAGAGTCAAGGCTTCGGTACAGCGCGACGTCGCAGCGTCCGCGTCGACGTCGGGCAGCGATGACTTCTCGAGCACGACCTCGTTGTGCGAGCCGTTGAAACGCGGAGTCAACTGCTTACGTCCGCTGCGAGTCAGCTCATTGCTCTCCTCGGAGGAACGCGAGGGCCAGCTGCCCAGACCCAGTACGCAGACCCTATACCGGGAGTTTGGCTGGAGCTTCGTCAGTCTTACAGAGCGCGCGCTCGGCTCCAGCGTCTTGCTGTGCACCTGCGGAGGCACGAGATTTACTTTGTGTACACAATTTTGGCGGACCCGAAAGTCTACATCTATCTTTAACGCGTTTTCTATGTCTACCATGAATCTGCTCATTTAAATCACATTAGATTCTTACCTCGTCGGAGTTGTCGAGCGCGTAGAAGGCAACCTGGTAGCCGAACAAGCCGGAGTGGTTCCTGCTCTGCCAGGACACGAGGACGGAGTGCGGCTGTATATCCTGAATGGCGAGTTTGGGGATCAGCGGTGCCGAGCAGAAAGCATGCGGCTCGAGATCCAGAAATACGAGACCACGCAGCTCGGGTGGCTGTTCGCACCTGAGTACACCCCCGCCACCGCTGCCGCCAACGGACATTTGTGCGGGTGTCCCTGCTTCGTTTGCGGCCGGTGCTCCGCCTGCGGGGCCGCGATTCCGAACCAGACCGCCACCGCCGATGAGCTTCTGATGATCCCGCAACCACTCCCACAGCTCCTGTGACTCACAGCTGCAGTGCAACGGGTTCTCTGCGAGGAACGGAAACACAGAGAATTAATGATTTGAGCTCTTTAACGAGAGGCTTACCGCTCTCTCTCCCTCCCTCTTTTTTATGAGTTTGATATCGATTCGATATAAAAATTCGTTGATTTCAACTCGCTGTATATGCCTATCGCGTGCACAAATAAGTAAGAAGCTCCTTTAAGTACATGAAATATAATGATAATAATATAATATAATAGTTACCTTCGGTTCGCAGACTTCTGATCTGCGTCTCGAGTGGCCTGAAAGCATTTAGTGGCAGGTTCTCGAGGTAATTCTTGCTGAGGTCAAGGAGACGCAGCTTCTTCAGAGGCTTGAACGCGTCGGCCGCGATCGAGGATATCCAGTTTCCGAGCAGGTGCAGCTCCGCCAGGTTCTCGAGATGCTGGAAGGTCGTCTTGTCGACTTGACCGATGTGATTGTAGGACAGATCGAGGACCTGGAGAGCTTTCAGGTCGGGCGAAAAGTCCTCGAGGTCTTTGAGCCGGTTGTGCGTGAGGTTGAGGATCCGCAGCTGCTCGAGGCCCCGGAGCCTCTCCTGCGGCAGAAACTCAAGTTCGTTGATGCTGAGATCGAGGCTCAGAAGCTTAGGTAGGCTGTGGAAGGCTCCGGGTGAGAGCCGAGATATCAGGTTGTTGCTCATGAAGAGGTGCAGCAGCTCGGGGAAGGCCTCGAAGTCCTGGCTAGTAACGATCGTCAGGTTGGTACGACTGATGTGAATCTCCTGGAGCGCGGGATACTTGGCCTCCGAACTGATCTCGTGAATGCGAACGAGCGGATTACCGGTGACGTTGAGCCAGCCTAGACTGGGTACGTTCTGGGCGGAGAGCGCCACAGCCGGGATCTGACGGAGCTTGTTTCCGGCAAGTTCGAGCTTGCGGAGCTGCTCTGAGCGAAGAAAGAAATTGGCCGGCAGGGCCGTTAGGTTATTATGAGCCAGGTCGACACTCACGAGTTTCTGCAGATTTGCATAGGCGAAGCCCGACAGAGAGTCGATCGAGTTGTCGCGCAGGTCGAGTTCTCGCAAGTTCGTCAGACCATGCAGCCTGGATAGGTTGACCTGGACTATGCGATTCCGGGCGAGTGAGAGTTGCTCGATGGAGGAAGCATTGGCGAAAGCCTCGTAGGGCAGCTTCTGGAAGTGGTTGCCGTCGAGTCTGAGCTCCTTGAGAACTTCGAGCCCGAGGAAGAGGAGGCCAGGAAGGCTGAGCAGCATGTTGTTGCTTAGCAGGACCTTGACCAGGTTCTTGTTTCGCGAGAAGATCTCGGTGGGCAGAGCGTGGATATGATTCGACTCGAGGCTGAGCTGCTGCAGCGAGGGCAGGCCGTCGAGAGACTCGGCGCCGATAAGGCTGAAGTTGTTGTGCGATATGCGCAGAATGCGCAGCCCCGGAATATCCAGACGGTCGAGGGCACCGGCGGTCAGTCTGTTGTGTTCCAGGTTCAGTTCGTACAGGTTGTTGAGACCGCGGAAGGTTCCCCTCTCGATCAGACCGATCGAGCAGTTTCGCAGGTTCAGGCTGCGGATGGGCAAGCCCTCCTGGAACATAGTATCGTGGAGGCCGGCCAGTCGGTTATTGGACAGATCGAGAACGCGCAGTCGCTTCAGGGCCGTGAGGGCGTAAGCGTCGAGCCTGCGTAACCCGTTGTCCGAGAGATAGAGCTCCTCGAGCTCGTGCAGCTCTGAGAAGGTCTTGACGGTCACGTGGCTGAGCTTGTTGACGCTCAGGTCGAGGAACTTAAGAGCCTGCATAGGCTGGAAAGCGGTATCCTCGATGCGGGAGATCGAGTTGTTGGTCAGGTAGAGCCGCTCAACGAGCAGCAGGTCGCGAAATAGGGGCGCCTGGAGCCGGGTCAACCGGTTGTGGCCCAGCCACATGATGCGCACGCTGGCCTGACCGCGAAGCGAGTCGTTGTGCAGGACGCCCAGGCCATTGTTGTCCAGCTGGATGGAGATGAGAGAGGAGCTGCCGGGAGCGCCGCCGGGCTCGTTCGTCACCTGGAAAACGTCGCCGAGGACGGCGAGCAGGTTGCCCTGCAGGTTGACGTGCTGCAGGCTCTGGAGCGACCTGAGCGCGCCAGTCTCCATGTCGGTGATGGCATTGTTCTGGAGGTGCAGCTCGAGGAGGCTGGGCAGGGGCGCGAACACACCGCGGCGAACCTCGGTGATCTGGTTGTCCTGGAGCCGGAGCTCGCGCAGTTGCTTGAGCTTGGCAAACGTGCCGAGCTCGAGTTCACGGATGCTGTTGCCGTCGAGCGAGAGGCTCGATAGGTTCTCGCAGTGCTGGAAAAAGTCGCGAGGCACGCGCTCAATAAAGTTGCCGCTCAGCTGGAGCTGGCCAAGTTGCTCGAGGCTGGCGAGGCCTCGTGAGTCCAGTCGGCGAATGGCGTTCTGCTGGAGGTAGACAACCGAGAGGCTGATGCTGCCGATGAACGCGTCCGCCGGAATCTCGAGGATATTGTTCTCGGCGAGGAAAAGCTCCTTGAGCTCGGGCAGCCGCGAGAAGACGCCCCGAATGTAGTGTATGTGGTTGTGGCTGAGGTCGACCGACCTGAGCTTTTGGTTGGCACGAAAGGTGGCTACGTCGAGGAAGACGATTTTGTTGTGGCTGAGATCTATGGATTCCAGGTGAATGAGCGAGATGAAGGCATCCTTGTCGACGCTCTCAATGGCGTTGTAGTAAAGCGAGAGCGTGCGCAGACTCGGACAGCAGCGGAAGCAGTTGAGCGGCACGACGAGGAAGTTGTTGCTACTGAGATCTAGGAAATTGAGGACGTCGAGGCGCGAATAGCCGTCCTCGGGCAGTTGGGATATTTCATTCCAGGCGAGTCGCAGAGAGGTGAGGCGCTCGAGTCGGCGCAGAGCTGTCATGGGAAAGAGGCGGATCTTATTCTCAGCGAGGTTCAGGTCGGTCAGGCTGTCCTCGAGGCTGGCGAACGCGTACTCAGAGATCTTGCTGATCTGGTTGGCCTTGAGGTTGAGCTTGAGCAGCGAGAGCCCGTAGAAGCTGAAGCTCGGCAGCTCGTGGATGAGATTAGCCTCTAGGTCGAGGGCCGCGAGACGGCTCAGACTGTTGAAGGCCTTCTGAGGCACGCTGCTCAGACGGCCGGAGACGATGGCCAGAGACTCGAGGCTGTGGCTGAACTTCTGCAGAGCCCCTTCACTAATTTCGCGGATACCCGATTGTGAGATCTGCAGGTGGCGCACGAGTACGCCCGTAGGGAAGACGTTCGCGCGCAGCTCCTCGACCTTGTGCTCGAGCTCGTAGACGCTCAGCGACTGGATCACCGCGTCTGTAACAGCCGGCCAGTCGGCTTTTCTTTTTATGCTCTTGCGCTCTTACTACCGGAGGCTACTTACGTATTACATAGTACATTACATCATGCAAAGCCACACGTACATGATGCAGTTTAAATTATTATACAATTACATAAATTAGGAGAGTGCAGTTTTGAAACGTGCGAAGGGCTGGAGGTGTATGCGATGCATGCACTTATCATATCGTAAAAACTTCTGCTGCTGCTGAGCCACATTTTGCTTATTCGCAGGCATCCGCATCAGGACCATATCGGCTTTAAGCTTGCGTCGTTCACACGAAGTTTTAATAAAAATTGACCTTCGTGCGCACAATGCGGAAATGGAAAAACCTTGTAAGGAATTCTTTCAGAGTTCATAAAAGCTACTCTACATGTTAAGGGCATACTTATATTTTACACATAAAACTCAAGAGTGTATTAATAACACAGCGAGTCAGCGAAGAGCGGAAAATACACACACACAAACGCATCGCACCACATAAAGCATTTGGCGCTATTACCAATCTCAAGTAGTAACAGACGGCATTGGTGGGGCCATCTCACGGAATGGCGAAAGAGATTCAAAAGTCAGATATCACGGTTCTTCGCATAAAAAAACGCTCGATTCGCAAGCACTATTGGTAATCTTTCCGACGGAAATAGCTCGTGCAAGGCGCTCGCCGACGAGTGGAAGAAGAGCGTGGGAAGCAGCTGTCGCTACTTACGCTGCATTTCCGAGTTCTCGGCTGAAAATCCCACATGCGGAGTGAAGAAAGGCAGTCGCAGCAGCAGCACTCGCGTAAGGATAAAAGGCAGAAAACAGAGGCAACAAAAATAAGGAAGACGGGTGGAAACCCGCAACAAAAGAGAATGATTCAGAGAAAATAAGGGCTTGCGTATGTATACATACGGGAAATCAGAGTAGAGCGAAGGGCCATTGTGTGGATTTTGATTTTTCAAGCTGATGGTCTACGTGCGAGAGCGTGAAGGATAGACGTTCACTCGCGCGATCCGTTGAAAGAAAATTATATTATATACTTAAAAAAAAAAAAAAAAAATACGAACAATGCGAACGTGAAAAGAGATAGAAAATAGTTATAACAAAATGCAAAAATAGCGCTGTATTGTCCAGGCACGTGCACATTAATACGACAAAATTTATATAATCGAGAAGAGAATCCACTCACCACTGGGCTTGGCCTGATTGACGACGCGCAACAGCGAATTCTTGAGAGATTCCTCGGTGGATCCGGTACACTCGAGGAACAAGCCGTCGTCGAAATTGTAGCAAGGGCAGCCGGGTATGGCGTCGGCTGGCGGGCACTGGGTTGCGGCAGCGTTGAGGACAGCGCTCTTGGCTTCTGATGAGCTTAGCCAGCAAAGCAGCCCGACGAGCAGCAGCAGCAGCAGCGAGGAAACGGATAATCGAAGGATCGGTCCCTGCTGCTTGCGTTTGCCGCGCGGCCAGGTCGTCCACTGCATTATCGCTTCACTACTGCCGGATCTCGCGCTGCGACTCCGAGCTGCATCGTCGCCGCCGCCGCCGTCCTTCTATACTATACTCGAGAGCTCTGCTACCGCTGGCTAGCCCTGCAAGCATATACACAAACAAGCGCACCAGTTTAGATATCCGCCGATTTATGACGCCGTCGAGATTCGCTCTACCCTATCCTCCTCGGGGAATCGCCCGTTCCAGGGATTAGAGTTGCTGGCTTTTCACTTATACCGACGTTTCCGCGAAGGGAGCCCCCCTCCCATCGCGTATCCTCGAGTTTATCGCTATTTACGAGTTTTCGAATTTACGATGTTTCTGCCTAAGTGATTCTTTGGCGCGCGAGCAGCTTGTTCGAATCGCGGGCGGGGCATCGAAAAGCGAACGACTGCAGCTTATCTA
This sequence comes from Cecidostiba fungosa, assembly GCA_900474305.1. NCBI lineage: Eukaryota > Metazoa > Arthropoda > Insecta > Hymenoptera > Pteromalidae > Cecidostiba > Cecidostiba fungosa. The sequence continues at coordinate 9,372 of UCOJ01001685.1, forward strand.
TACATATTTGATTGTTAAACTTTGGAAAGTAATTCATTTATCATTGAAAAAAGTACTACGGGATCTTGAGATGATTCGACTTTTCACAGATGCGTATATCAAAGCCAGCGGTAGGTGTTTGAGGGCGATATTATGATTTTCAGCAGATGCAAATTTAATCGACCGCAGCCGCGGGCGCGAAATGGTTTCGAGCTAATTCAAACTTCAGCCGCTCGTGCGTAATAATGCATTTAAGCCCGTATAAGAAAACTTTTCTACTCGGGGTATAATATGAAATCTTTCAGAAGTTTTTCAACGGTATTCTAAAATAAGCAAATTAGAGCGATAAGCGGATTTTCCAATTCAGAGGAGAAAAAGCAGCTTAATACAGGTCGAATTGAAAGAGCTGTCGATATACGGGGCGAACAAAAAGCTGGCTAAATTGTGCAAATGAAAAGGTAATTTTTAAACTCAATACTTGACGGCCGGGGCCAGAGCAACGAAAGAGTATAAAAGAAAAAAAGAGAGCCGCAGAAAGTTGGAGAGCAGACCGACGACTGTGGGCGAGACGTCGAACATTTACCAGAAGGTATATGTATATGTATATATATGTATAAATAACCGGCTGAGCGTAACTTCCTAACGTTATTCAGATCCTTCTGGCCCATTAACGTGGTGCTCGTTGGCATGGGCAGAAAGCGAGTTTGCAGTGTGGCTCGTCGCGCTTGGGATCGGATTAAAACGTTGCGGTGCTCTCGCATATACGTATATACACAGGCGTGTACACAATCTTTAAGCGGCGCGTATATATACCCTATTGATGAAGTGTCCTGCCCGCGCGTATATACGTCACAAGTCTATGTACATAGCTTGTCCTTCGAAATTCGAATTTCGTAATTGTTCTTCAACGGCTGCTATGGATGTCCGCTTAGACTTGCCTCGCTCAAATCGTTGGCGATAAATATACCTTAGACGTGAATTTAAGCTGATGCTGCGGACTACGATCGATCATAGGTATATGCACTTGCTAGTGCAAAGTTTATCGCGATTCTCGATTGCTTTCTACATCTTGATTCTTTCCCATTTCTATATATATATATTAGGACATCTGAATTTCAACGGCAAATAGTACTCGATGCCATGTGACTATATATATTAAGAGCACGCGAATAATACATCGTTGTTACGACATAGACCGCTATATCGCGGTATACGCGAATAATTGAATTTTGTCGACGGGAGCGTATAATATCTGCTCAAGCGCGAATTAAAGCCACAAGATTATAGCTTGTGTATTCTGTTAACCTAAAGCATTCGCATAGCAGCGAAGGCGGTTTGGGGTATTCATCAGCCATAGTCGACAAACGAGATAATCCGTCAAGAGTATTATTTACGCGTAGATATAATTTTGATAATCGATTGTTTTCCACTTTAAAGCCTGTTAGATCGCCTAATTAATATCGCGATAAGCAGCTGAAATCGTCGAATGGATTAAAGTGTGCGAATAACGTGAAAAATCCTTCGGGCAAGTTGTTCCTACAAATTAATTGGGTTTCCGTGAATTTTAATATATACGCGAAAAAGGTCCAAGAAAAACAATGTGCTCCGGTGGCTTACGTACTTTGTTAGAAAGTTAATAATGCGAGGCAAATCGTGCGCCGGGAAAAAGTAGAGCGAGAAGACGGGAAAAAATTCGCCAAAGTCAAGCGACCAACCCGGAAAACTGCACTCGCGAGCAATGAGGAGAGAAAAAAAAGAGTCACCGGAGAGTATGTATATATACCTATATAGGTATATACAAAAAGAAAAAAAATATAGGGCGCTGAATAATTTTCAACGATGAAAACTCAGAGATAAGAGGACTTACCGAACTTGCGCGCATTGTTCGGATTCGTGTGCCAGGTAAAAGTCTCCCTTTTCGCAGAAATGAATAAGAGTAAGAGTATAACTATATAAAATTATATACAGCAGAATTACGGCTTATAATTTATAATCATTTCTCTTTGATACGCGCCACTTAAACACGACAGCCCCGCCGTCGCCGACAAATTTGTCCATGACGACCTTTCCGCATAATTTTGCTCTGCGAGAATAAGCGGAGGTCTCTACTCCATCAGCGCGGATAAAAAAGTCGCGAAACGAGAGTAAGCATCAGGATTAATTATTCAAGCGTAGTTGATCTAAACTCGAGACCAGAGCTTTCGAAAATTTTCATGTCGCGACAAAAGGAAAAACGAGTGCACGATGGCGATACTTGGACTGCCAGATAATTCTTTAATGCCGTCGCTGGCTCGGCTCGTAATTCTCGCTTTTATCGATTTGCAAAGAGCGTAGTGACCGGCTCTCTACTCGCTTTCGGTGCGTCGTCCAATCCAATTCTACAGCTCGTGTGATGTTCGTCTGTGTATGTGCGTGTGTGTGTGTGTGTGTGTGTGTGTGTGTGTGTGACCGAGCGGCGGAGAGATGTGTAGGGGCTCTCGAACGGGTCGGTAATCCTGATGCACTGCTCTCAATTTAAGGAGGAACGTGCTTTTACGCGAAACACACACCGGGAGCTCGCGGCTTAAAGTTTACCTACATAAATCACGAAGCTCCCGAAGTTGCATTTTCTTTTAATCCCTCGTTGATCAAAGAATTACACTTTCTCCGAGCGTGTATGCTCACTCATTGGACTATGTGTACTGTATACACCTTATATTTTTATATAGGTTCGACAAAAAGTTGATCGTTTTAAGAGTCGGAACTACTCATCTGTATAGATAAAGCCAGGGTTACACGTATCATTTCACACGCAGCACACATGCAATCAATGACGCGCGAATTATATTATTGTTATTATATCTCAACGGGATTAAGTTCTTATTTATTAATGCGAAAAAATATGAGTATATTTCGTATTTATATACGAATTATTTGTTTATCGGATTGAAATAAGCGATTGCTGTACATAGCCGGATAATATAATAAATGGCTTTATGATACTAACTTTTAAAGTTTAGAGGTGTAACGTTCAGCTGACCACGAAGTTTCATTCTTTATTTTGTCTAATTTACCACTAGCCTGCTTACTCTTGTGGCGTGGTTATAACTAAAGACCTGAAAGTAAAATAAAATTCGACGCAGCCGCAAGTAGTCCCGGCGGTTTACCGAGTCAGATAAGAAACACGTTTTCTGTTTGACCACTGAGTATATATTTATATACAGTAAGCTGAGGTCAAGCAGACTTGGCGACTTGGAACGAAGATATATTCGAATAAATATATACGCTCGTGCAATTGCCGTTCAATCGAAAAATTACATTTCAAACCGCTCGGGTTAATGTATAATAAGAAGAGCCTTGTAAAATATTGTGAAGTAATACACTACATGGATTATAATACTAGCGAATTATAAATAATAACGATTATATATAATACTAGCAAAATCCAGCGCGATTCGCGCGCTCAATATTGTTCTGCACTTCTTTCTTTACATTCTAAAAAACACTCAAACGTTAACTTTTTCCACACTCTATGATATACTCTATTCTAAAAAATAATACATAATGTAGGTTATGTGCTCTTCAATTTTTGAGATTAGATATTCGCTATTTATTTTATGGCATATAATTAATTATTACAAATCTAATCCCAAAATTTCATACAAAACTAAATACAATTGTTTTTATTAAACTCTACCATTCAAGTTCAAATATTAAATTTGAAATGTTGGCGCCATCTAAACCGGATATGCATCTGTCGACAGTGTCGACCAATCACGTTCAGCGCTAACTTCATTAATAGGCTTCACAACATCCGGCCATCACTTTTTTAAGAGAGAGAAAGGAAAGTTTTTGCAGTTTTTTATAATTATTGTTCACTGAGAATGAGTGATAAAAAAATTCCATTTTTTGCCACTCTCACTCGTGTCAACGTCAGCGTGTCTCACGCCGTGTTTTTTTCCCTTCACAGTGCCGAATTCAAGAGGAATGTCTTTTGCAGCTGCACGTGAATCATGAATTTTTCGCGCGCACCGCAGCGTCCCGAGAAAAATAAACCGCTCCGGCACGCAGCGCGCTCGACGACGAGGTGCCCGTCCCGAAGCGTTTAAAAATGTTCTCTCCTCAAAAAGGAGCGCACGTATGGCGGTGCTACGTTAAATGCGCATATAATTGCTATTGCTTTTTCGCCTGAAAATGTTGATTACAAGCGAGAGCTCTATTTCACAATTAAAATGATTGCGCGTGAATTTATTTGTGAGAACACCTAGACTATAATAACGCGAGTATGATGATTACATAAAATCCGAATTATATCCTCTTCTCAGATTTCCTCTCTTCTTTTATAGTTGTAAAAAAGTCGAATTAATTTTTTCTGCTTAATTTTCCGGAGCCATTCGCTCGGAAAGAGTCAAAGTTGAACTAGTGCAACTGCACAACGGTGTGCTAGCGAGAAGGACAAATGAACTCTGCTCGGAGAGTTGTTCGTGGCGCACGGATTCTAAAGTTTTACCTCGACAGATTCGCTCTGCTGCGCAGTCGCTGCACTCGTTCGCTTCCTCTTTTACCACGGCGGAGCAGCTTTTTTCCGATTCTCCCTCGACAGCTGGCTCGGCGGGCAAAGCTAGCTCGTCGTAAAGGATAACGCTTCCCCTCCTACGAGCTTGCGGCTCGCGGCCAAGATCGAGGCAGCGAAATTACGAAAACAAGACACAGGGGCTTTCCTCATGCCCGGGTACATAAAGCAGAGCAGCCTCGTTTTCCACTCTGTAGACACACATGTATATACATACTTTTTTTTCAAGCTAGTGTTGGGTATTTGCCGTCGCTGCTGTGGGAATAGAACAAGCGTACGGAGAGCTCGAGTACATAACGCGCATCCGACGGAGGAGGACGAAAAAGAGACAAGCGCTGGACTTGTTTACTGTCAGTCGGTCGTAAAGTCGCTCAGCGCCGGACAAAAGGAGGAAAGAAGGGCGCGAAAGTTCATCTTTCCGGATCGCTTGAGCTTTCTCTTTCTCTCTCTCTCTCTCTCTCTCTCTCTCTCTCTCTCTCTTTTAACCATCAGTCAAGCTGCTGGTGGAACGGGCCGAGTTGATTTCTCGCGGGCATCTCGAGCGAAAATTAAGTTAGTCCTCACTTCTTGCGCGGAGGGAATATTTGCGGGGAAAAAAACTTTTTTCACCTCCCGTTCTCGGTCAAATTCAGTTTAAGTAATGCAATATTTTGGCCTCTTTACTCAAAAGCTCGTGTCTCCCCGGTAATTTAGCGCGCATGTTATTAGAAACGTATTAGTTACATACAGAATCCGCTTTGTTCATAATACGTGTATATAGGTATATTATACATAAACTCGACTCCTCCGCGGCCCTTTATCATCATCCAAGAAAGTTAGTTAAAAAAGTGTCTGAAATTATGACGGCTACTTTTAAGGGCCGTCAGGAATGAAAAAGATAGAGCGAGAGCTGCTCGTGAAAAGACAAAGTGTACTAACGCGAAGGCGCTCGTAAAGGCTAGCAAGAAACGCGAACCGAGTGAAAGAACGCCTGTATATTATAGGTATAGGTGTATGTGTATACACACATACACACAGGCCGAGCGACGCACCTTCGATGCTGTACACGCGCTAGCACGAAGCAAGCGAGTTGTTCGGGGCTGAGCGAAAAAAAAAACAGCGGCGCGCGGTAACGAAACAAAAGAAGTCGCGCCAGGAAGTAGCTCCTCGCGTGCACCGGTGCGGGTGGAGGCTTTAGCGCGCGGGCGTCGAGCTGTGTATAAGGTAAGCACACGAAGCTCGCTTTACGCGAGCGAAGCCTTTAAAGGGTAGCTGTCGACGCGTCGGAGCAGGAGGCTTTTTCCTGGGCGTATCTTCTTCACTCCTCCTCGGCTGATACGGAGCAAAAGAGAGAGGGAGAATGAAAGAAGTGTACTGCACTACACGGCCGTGTAACTCGACAAACGCCGCGCGTCCTCTACTTCTTCTCTATATCTCGCACTTTCCGTCTTCTCGCTTTCTCGCGGAGGTTTTGCTGTAGCTTTATTTCGAGCTTTCCGCGACGAGGCCGACACATTCGCTATGCTATCGCGCAACCCACATCTCGAGCGCCGTACGCGCGCGCGCGCGCGAGGGTTAAGTGTGCGGGGACGAGGTTTATTCTATTCAACGCGGCTATACTGCTCACTCGGCTTATTGCGCCGGAGGCCCGCTCTTTCTCTTTCTCTCTGTCTCCCTCTCCCTCTGCAATGTGCTTACTCTCTGCACTGGCGTGCCAGGCGGGGATTTTAGATGTTGAGAGCATCAGGCGCACGCTAATTTACATTCTTCTTTTAATGCTACTTATATATGTATGATTGTCCCATTGACTCGGATTTTCTGCGCGGCCTTTCGTCTGCTATTGATTTTAATTATGTAAAATGCCTTGCGCGCTTGTAATTTGATTGAAAAAGTCAAAACTGGAACGCGAAACTTTTGTGACTATAGAAATGTATAGCTCGAGAGCCCCGCCACGCGTTTATTTGCTTGGGTTCCCTTGATTCAATTTGTTTAACGATCCGCCGACTCGGAAGTAGTTGCGCTTTTTCGAGAGCTGCACGATCAAATCTTGCGATGCTTTTTCAATTCATTCAATCTGGCAAATTCTCTTTTTCAATGAGTACCGCTAGAATCGACACTTATATTGCCTTTCATTCGAATGGAAAGGATAAACGAAAATAAAATATATACTTAAATGAAATATATAATTATTCTCACGGCTAATTTAGATTATACTTCCAGATATGTGGAAATCAATTTTTTTTTCCACAAGACAGTGCATTTTCACGTTTGCAGTTTTTAAAATAAGAAATTTTACGAAGCTAAAACAAGACGATTGTTTAATTCATTGCGAATTAGACATTTTATATATTATTTAATTAAACGGATTTTACCATTTAATTCTCATAAAATTAGTACAAAGCGCATCGAGAGCTAACATGATTAATGAAGTAGATTTCTGTATAATGTATATATTAGTGGATCGTCACGTTTTGAATACGTGTATTTTCCTAAATAAGTCAATCACGCGGCTCAGCCAGCTCAAACGGTTTCGCGTAGACGATTTTTTAATTTTATTTTAAATGGATTCTTATATCGATAGTTATAATTCCGCATAAAATAGAGATTTTCCAGAAAGTAGCGATCGTTAAGGTAGTCATTGCGTGCAACATGCCATTATAGATAACTATCTAATTCTTTTTGCACGAGGTTAATGACGCATTAATCTACTAGAGAGCGAAAATATTTTCAAAACAGCTAGAAAAAAAGGATAAGATTATAATTTCATAAATATCTAGACGTGTATTATTAGGCATATACGTTTTTTAATGCTGCGGATGAACCTAAAAGTGCACGAAAGTCTCATGAAAAAAGGCCGTTGGCCGACAAGTCGAGATTGACAGCATCGACTCTGAGATGCTACATCAAACTCATAATATATAGTCGCAACGATGACGTTTGATACTGGTAGCTGGCGTTGTCGGCAGAAGCCTCGAGCTCAGAGAAACTGGGACAAGATGAAAGCAAGTGGCTGCGAGTGAGCGGAAACCCTTTTACTGTGATAAAAAAAATGTATACGTATAAATCATTTGATAAAAAGTGCTTTTTGCTTGATTGCAATTGCCTCCGACTTTAGAGGAGCACAAAGTTTGCTCGAAAAAATATCATATTTTTTGAGCTGCTAATAGTTTTTTGATGATAATCAGCGATGACTGGTTTTATTTCGCTCGATAAAGTTGCTCCCTGATGCTCGTTCGCGCGCGCGCGGTAGTTTGCTTTGACGAATATACTTTAAAGAGACAACTCTTTGGGCAAGAGTAGAGGTTATGTTAGGATAAAATTAATACTCGTATACCTATAAATAATTTTGGGCGGAATATTCCCGTTTTCTCTCGGTTTCCATTTTATGCCCCTCTGATTAATTTGCCCGGAGTCACAACAAACAGTATGTATGCATTTGTTTGCCGTACAAAAAAAGACATTTTATATCTATATACTTTGTGTTAATTGAACGAGCGATGACTTTTCATAAACTCAAATTGATTATTTGTCCATACAATACATCCACGCTGGGAATTATATTACGCGAATGAAAAACCGGACTATGGTAATTTCACCACCGGAAGAGAACGCGACGCAATTTATTAAAATTTAATTAAAATTCATAATTAGATGACGGCGGCTTATAATACTTTCAAAGCACGTCACAAGTTTTATGCGTTTCCGCAGCGCAAATTAGCCTCTATATACCGCGTCTACGGAGCTAGAGATCTGACGAGAGCTATATGAAAGACCAGTTCTCATCATCGCATTAGGTTCCTGATTTCTCATTTAAGATTAATCGCGAGAGATTAAAAAAAAGGTAAACAGGGAAAGAGAGAGCGGACACTTATAATTATACGGCCACGTCATCGGCTCATCTAATTAAATAAATCGCCCTCGCGGCGGTGGATGGCTGCTTTCGGCAAATACGCTGGCGAGATCTTACTGAGCCGTGAGAAATCGTCGCTTCTCGTGACGCGCTCGAATTCAGTGACTTTGCGAGCAATCACGATCGCCGCTGGCACGTATTATAATAATAATCATCGCCGTCGCAAGCTAAAAGAAATAGCCGCCGGCTATTAAAACGCTAGCTGGTGCGCGCTCGCGCATTAAAGGGCACGCGTTTCTCTCTCCGTCTCTCTCTCTCTTTCTCTCTCTCTCCCAGCGCTTATAATTAATGTAAGTAGCTCCTAGCGAATTAGCTTACGGTTATCTCGGTTTTAGCCGGGGCAGCAAGAAACGGCCGCTGCTGCATGCCGCTCCGGCAGAAATGAATTAAGAAAGCGTGCGGCGCATGCTTACAGTGGCCTGCCGAGTGATAACGAAAGCTGCTGCTGCTGCTGCAGTATGCGGAGAGGTATATACATATAGAGTAGAAGGAATTTGCGCCGAGAGAGCCACGGTGATTAAAACTGACTGGCAACAACTCGGCCGGCCCCGTGAAATATGTAAGCTCGAGGAGTGGCTCTTCCGTACTTCTCGAAGTCCTTTGTGCTCAGAGAGATAGAGAGAGAGAGAGAGAGAGTTGCTTGCTCTTTTCAGGCTTTTTTCACGGGGCGCGATCCTTTTGCAGGCCGCCACCAGAAAGTTTCCTCGATTTATGCGCGCTCGCGCGCTTTACCTGCTGCTTTGCTTCTTTCTCTCTTGTCCACTGCGCCTACTAGTACTACTAAACTACTATCACCACTACTACTACTGCTACTACTATTATACTTCTTCTTCTCAGTCGCGCGACGAGTTCGCTTGGCAAAATTAATGTAGCGCTTGTATATATATATGCCGTATTTTCTTTAATTAAGCCCAAGGAAAGTTGAAATATAAACTTTCCGTTGGTAGTTTTCAGCTTTGTAGAGCCAAGTTAAAAAGAAAAATGCAAGGCAATGGAAGAATTCATAGATACTGTATCTAGTCTTTGTCACTCTCGCTTTGATTGGTCGATTGCGAAGCGATTTTCATTCGGGTGTAAGTTATACAATTCAGGATGATGCAATGCTTTGTTCGTGCAAATCGATGATTGGATATTTTTCAAACCTATTGACGGACAGGACTGGGGCCCGTATTTTTCCTGAAACTTTATCTGATGAATATGAAATACCGATACTATACTACATACGCTCGGAGCGCCCGTACACTCGCAAAAAAGTGCGCGTGTACTGCTGCGCATTGCGTGCAATATTTCAATTGCTCCATCGCCCGCTCCCCGGATGCTTTTTAAATAAAGTAGAAAGAAGAGGCGTGCGCGTTTGTTGGCTCATGACTGACGCTCAGCGAAATCTATTTGAAAAATAGCGCGATATTAGTAAAAAGAGCTGTCGATACCAGTTATACGCATCGTGAGCTTTACGATTTGATGTCTAAATTAAACGCCGCGCGGTTATAGCACTTTGGACGTATATTCTTTTTTCGCGTTTCAATTAAATGAAAATAAACAAATTGATTTGTACGTGGTAGAATAAAAAAATGAACTTCAGAGTGACATAAAAGTCGATAAAAGCGGGTTCGTAACGCTTGATGAATTACGTCGCAGCGTGGTGCATCAGCGCGTAAAGAAAAGTGCTTATCATCGAATTGTTATGTATATGTGTATAATGTTTATTATTATACAATAGTTTATAGGACAAAGACAAACAAATCTTCATAATCGTGTATATAGTTTAATGGAATTTGAATCAACGCTTTTTCCAATTTTGAAGTACATATATAATTAATAATGAAGCACAAAGTGCCGATCCTGAAAGTTCGATAAATATTATACTTCTAAAAAAATCCCGGGGTTTGAAAGCATCGCTAATATTGAAATAGAAGACCAGTGATGATCGCGTTAAAATTAGACGATATACGTATTATCCCATATACAATAATTGCTACGTATAATATTGAGAGTGGCATAAAGCGCAGCTATTGTTTCAGCGCGCAATCAATTATTCCGGCAGATTATTTCTAGCGCGGTGGTGAAACACTCGCCCCCCCCACCCCATCATTTTAGTCTGTACAGCCTCATCTCCATCGTTTCCTCGTCGTCGATTGTTCTGTCAAGCGGCGCATGCTTAATGGAATTATGCAGAATCTCTCGCAACTGATGCCAGCCATAAAGAGAAAGTGCAAAATCCGCGGGAAAGAGTGAGGCGCGGGTGGGGGATTATATTGGCCCGGCGGTAAGTAGCTCAGAGTAAATAAATTAAGTCTAAGCTTTCGCAGGAACGGCCTATCAGCGCTGCATCACAGAGTAGTAGCACTATAGTACTATTCTATCCGCATCGATTGGAGGGTACATCTAAAAACTTGAGCGGGCGTATGATCCTACTCTCTCCGGAGTTTCTGAATTTCGATAAGCGCAGTTATCCAACTTCTGTCGATACGCCGCAGCAGCGACAGTAGCAGCAGGCGTCTAGTGCTGTAATGAGGCATACGGAGGCACAGGCCTGCATTTTGCAGACTTGTTGCGAAACTCATTCCGCGAAAGCGTGCAGTGCAGGGCGGAAAGCGAGAGAACAAAGCCGATGCGACAGTAGCGAGAGAGAGAGAGATAACGGCACTCGAGCGGATTTTGCGAGAGCGTGCACTTTCGGTAGCAGCGCAAACAAGATTTCTATGCGCGTCACGTGCAGCTCGGCGATTTATATGCGCGACGAGCGTTAAGTAGTAGCCCGAGCTCAAAAAGTAAACAGCTTTGAGCGTATATGCCACTCGTCCGGTCCCCCCCCTCTCTCTCTCTCGTGTCGCATGCGAGAGCTATACAAACTTTAAAACAAATCATTAATTCGATGCGTGAGCCTCGCTCCGGCGCTTTTTCAATCGCGTATATATACGTGAGCTCGCTCGCTCGCTGATCCTCCCTCTTTCTCTCTTTTTGGCTTCGTTGAATTAGCTTCGATTCATACGGGACGGATCAATTTCGTCAAATTAAAACTGCCGAGAAGAAGGAAAATATCGCATGCGCGTGAAGCTTTAATCGCGTGTCCACTCAGTAATGCGGCTATCTATATGTATAATATGTGTATATAATACTAGTCGACAAAGTTGACTCTTGGCTGTACCGCATGCTTCGCTTGTCGCGAATAACCGTATACCGGTGACGAGAGCACGTTTTGCTAAATCTCTCGGCAACTTTTTCAATTTCCAGGCTAATGATACAAAGGCGCCTGAACCGATACGTGTAATTGAATTTCAATTCTCGTACGCTTTGAGAGGGGCTCTATAATATATATTTAGGAGTTTACGAATCAACATTGATTAGCTATAATCAGAAGAAATATCGAAAAATACAAATATACAGACGAGAGAGTGAGAGAGCTCACAATTACGAGCTAGTACTGAATCGAAAACTTGCATTCAAATATTATGTTAGGTATGATACAGAAACTAATATTTTATACGTTCGCGGGAATGGTAAGAGTAGAGAATAAAATTTTCGCTGAATTCGAGAATAGTATTTTCCGGTATATTCAAATCAAATAAGGTATTATTTTTTAAATCAGAGATACTGAGGCATTTAATATTTTTAAAAAATTATGTTTTACAATATCCGTTGATAACTTTTTCAAGAGAGGACTAATCGCTACCAATGAATAACGCAATGAATACTTCCATGGCCGTGCAAAAATAGTTATTCAGTTCTATATAGGCAGCAAGCAAAGCAGCGTCTTATATATAATTAACTTGCCTGCTCTCGATCGCTGAATTAGAAATAAAATTATACGTTTCCGGTTTAATAAATTCTGAAGTAAGGAACAAATCGTACAATTCTGCAGGACTGCTACAGCTAAAAAAGTTTATATCCCTTAAGACCATCGCGATTCGCGTCACGCTTAAAAAAATGGCTCGTTTTCTCGAATTTACAGCGTCAAAGCCATGGGCCGAGGCGCCCGTGCAAACGTAATCCGCCTTAGGTAAGGTGATACAAGCGGCTGCGCGCTCTATACAACAACAGCAACTGCAACACAAACCCAGGCGGCCGACCGCAGAAACGCGCGCGCGTTACTTTTATTTCCTGCCTGCTCTATACTGGCCGGCGACCATGCACCGCCGCTATACGCATTACCATAAGATAAAAGTATCACTTTAAGTTCCTCGTATAAATTTTGCGTTCATCCCGGCGCGGAGCTAAATCTGAAACACGACAGTGGAAATAAAAGTCTCGAGTCTTGTAAAACGCCATCATCAGCGCTGTCACAGTTATAAATCATATACACCTGATGATGCTACAAGTATAGAATACTTGTGGCGCAAGCGTGCGAGAATCGCAACGTCAAAGCTTCTTGTCGATTGCTGTCTTTGTACCTACTGTGCGCGAAGAAATGCGATTACGTAGACAGATTTTCAACAAGTTTCGAGCAAACAAATCTTGTGTGCGCCGCTCAAGTTTCAGCGCGGCATTCTCACTCTAGGCGCAGAGCTTCTGAAATGTAGATTTTGCCTCTCGAAAATTTGAGCTTTCACAAAGTTTAAATAATGCCTGAACTTTGACTGTATTATCAGAGGGAGCTCGAGTAGATTTTAAGTTTGAAATTATGAGTAAAATATGCAATTGACTGATGTACCTGTGTCAATACGAAATATAATAATGATGATGACGATGATGATAATAACAATAATAATCGGAACAGCAATTATAATATCCTCTTCGTTGCATCATAGCCAAGGAAATTAATTAATGCGTGAATGCGATATGCTGTGACACGCCACTATATAACTCTGTTGTAATTATTATCGTGATAGCAAAAATACGATAGCATTCGCTGATAACGAAGCTTTTACCCAAACGGTACAGCGAGGTTCTGCAATCTTTCGTATAGTAATGTACAAATACGATATTTACGATGTCTTTATGCAGTATTGCTACCGAGAGATAATATACGAGGCATTGTTTCCGCGCGCTTCCAGCCATTACCTCATATTGATGCAGGAAATACCATAACGACAGCAGGAGAGCAGGTTCGTAGCCCATCAAATCCATTTTTCATGTTCCATCAGGGGAAACACGCAGTATCATCCGTGTATGACAAGTACGTACGATAAACATACGAGACGTCGTATGGTTAGGGGAGAGCGGAGCTAGTTGGACAACTCTTTGTGTTTTATTTTCTTTTATAAAAATATACGTGTATGCTTCAAACTTAGGCGAATAATATTGCAGAACATCGCAATAAAACCAAAATAAGTGTTTCTAAATACAGATAACATCATTTTTATGCTCTACACCATGTGTGTTGGAGTGATTCTAATTTTTGAAAGATTTATTCAATTTTTTCTGGATTAAAACATTTGCTTCAAAACGTACATGAGAAAATATTCAAAGGTGCGTCTCTTCGCGATGCTTTATGCTTAATTCTGACTGAAAATCAAAATAAATATCACATTTAATTCTACCTTCCCAATTTCAACGGCGCTGCCCTCTGCTGTTTCACCGTAAACTACTATGGCATAAGGCCAACTATTATCCCGCAAGTTACAAGCTGCCCCGATCTCCCCCATATATCCATTCAGTAAAAATAATCTCCATTTCGACGTGTCTGTGCGTGTGTCTTATATATATATATATATATATATATATATATATATA
>UCOJ01001686.1:0-23371 GCA_900474305.1 Cecidostiba fungosa
ATCCAAACACAGATTTGATCTGTATACTTTCGCCGCGGTGGCGCTGCTGTACTCAACACGGCTCTACCGTTTTTGGTTGAAATTTTCTACCACTCGAGGGAGACAACCTTAACCAATCTGAAGTACGACCAATTGAATGTTCGAAAACTAACCATTGCGTCTTTTGGTACAAAAATTGAACCAGTCCCGTTTCAGTGCATCTTTCTCTCTGTGTAATGTATTCGCGCTTGGAAGTTTGATGATGTTTGAAAAAGAGAAACTCTAAATGGTCTTTCGTGCGAGAGAGAGAAAAATCGATGTATCGTTTAACGACGAAAGTCGGGGATTCCCCTAATGGATTGTCCTGTGCGGCGGGATGCGACAAAAAGGATGCAAAGGAATTGGTGGCGAAAATAGCGACGACGACTAACGGATTAAGTTTATAATTGCGTGTTTTGTGGGCACTGCGTTATACACTTTAAATAAATCAATGAAATGTCTTTATAGCAAGATATATAGACTAGAACTGAATTCAATAATTTGAAGTAATTTTCCATTCTTAGTCAAAATCGACGAATCAATCGGCATATAACGACTCTTCTCGGGGAAAAAATCGAATTTGAATGATTAAACGATTCGCAAACTCTAATACCGCGCTCGGCGAATTAATACGAGCTTTATTCGTCGAGCGCTATTACCACCCATACCGATTACGAATGTTCGTGCACTTTTCGTTGCCTCGCGGCGCTGCGCGAAATCGCACTGCACAGCGTTACGTCGAGCATCATCGAACAGTCACGCCACACTCGCGACGTATTAAAAAAATTATATATGTATATATATATGTGTGGGCGTAACCCAAGCAGGATTATATTTGCAAACGACGTTTACGGTCATGCTGCAGTCCGAATTTCACTTCACCCGCATGTATATAATCCGATATTAAATATTTAACGTGGCAAAAACTGAGAATTTCGCGCGCGGGGCTCACGGCTGTAGCTCTCGTGCGATCGAGAGGATAATTATTTATTGATGGTGTATAGATGGAGAGCGAACGGTGCAACTGACGATTTATTATTAAATTGATGATATTATAATGATGAATTCGATGAGTGGATTTTCTAAAATTATAACGTTACTGCGAATTGTGCGTGATTAGATTTCTAAAAATCTGCGGCGGACATTGGTATATAATTCATTCGTACGTTAGTTAAAATTGTCAATAACGCACAAGTAGATGATTTATTTGAAATAAAAAACAAAATTTAATATTCTATAAACCGCAAACAAAATTTTCACGCTCGAGATATCAACAAAGAACGCACTGGCTTGATTTACTTACAAAATAGACGACCTTTATGCAAAAAGAAAAGCCCTCCATTTTATTTGTAACAACTTACTTTGTCATCGCGCGTATTAATGGCAAAGCGCACCTTTTACATCGTTTTGCATCGTTCACAGACACATGCAAGGGACCTCCTTAGGCTTCAGAGCGTTTCACGAGACGATCGATAAACGTATAGAGAAATCGAGCAGTCTCTATCGGAAACTGGATAATTCCTCGCGCGCTTCGTCGCGCTCAGTTTTACACACTCGCACACAAAAGCATTCTCTCGTCACTTTTTCCTCTCGTTGTTATGTTTTTTTTCTGTTGCGCGCGAACGTTTTTTTGGTCTATGTACACGAGAGAGATAGGAGAGAAACGCTATATTAAAATGTCGTTTTACAGCGAGCTAACGGATTGATTTCCACAAATGAGCGTCAAAGGGAGAATTTTTAATAAAGAGTTGGATTCTCCTAGAGGCTACTATACTGTTTAGTCTCTGCGCGTTTCGACACATTTTTTTTCACCGACAAAAAAAAGAATGCTGGAGTGAATTTTCGTCGTTGCCCATGAATCATTCGGTTCGCTTTGATTCGCGCTAGAATTCTATGGTGGATTCCGTTCAGCCTTTTTTTGTCTCCCTGCATGCTACATATTGCGCGCGTGTATCTATTCGAAATTTTAATTAACTTTGCCACGTCGTCGTCGCTAGGTGGTTTCATTAGTTTTCGCGGAATGACATTATTCACTGCGTGGCACAACTGCAGAAACAAAGTATTAATTCGAGTTTTCATCGAGAGTGGGTGTGCGTGTGTGCGTGTCTAGAATTTTGCGAGACTAGTAAGGGTGTAAATAAATGACGGCACGACTTTTGAGAATTGGCGTATATTCATGGTAATGCGCGGATTATCTTTAGTCATGCAGCGCGTTCGACTACTTAACGGCGAGTTTGGTCTGATGGTTCAGGGGAGCTTAAGCGCCTGCAAAATTCACTCGCTGCTAATCCCGCGCTTATAAGCGTTGGAAAAAGTCGTTAATATCGGCGCTATAGATCTGCAAGGAAATTGTGAAAAATGACGCTAACAGCCAACACCTCGGACCATTTCAAGATGAAGCTATAATTAAAAATTTACCATTTTTTCATAAAATCAGTTATCCGAATTGAAAGCAGAACACTCGTAAAATTCGTGATTACCATCAGAAATGGGCGAATTTTTTAAATTCCTCCTCTTTCAGCCCGTTTTAGCATCAAGCCAATGCCTATAACGCGAGCGCAATTTTAATTTTGGAAGCGCGAGCCCGATTAGATTATCCAACGCGCGTAAAACCAGCAGAGTGCACTCAAAAATCGTTTCATCGCATCGATTCGCGCGCCCGCGCGCCTATATACATATAGGATGAAGCTACACCTCTTTTTCAATTATTCCAACGAATCGTACTTTGACCCTAACCTCAAAAAGGATAAAAATGCGCTCCAATGCGTATTATTGAAGGAATTATATTAGAACCATAACCTCAAAAAATAGTCGCAAGCACATCGTCGGAGAGAGATACTCAACAACGGATATCAGAAAACAACCAAGTAGTTTCAGTTCCAAGAGAAGAATCGTCTTGGAACCAGAGGATGAGGTTGACACAGACAGTCAGAGACACTCACACCCTCACGCGGGAAATCGGCGCGATTCTTCGGAACTTTCCTCTCCCTATGTGTGTGTGTGTGTGTGTGTGTGTGTACATTCCCCGGCTGTAAATTCAATTCCGGTGACCTGGATTTCGCGGAATAAGAGCGGCGGCTGCAGACTCTCTCTCGACTGCTTCCGCTCAGATGCGCGTAAAGGGTCGCCTTGCGTTTATTTCTCTCGAAGCGTAGGGCGAGGCGAAAGGGGGCGCGCACGACGTGGATATTTATATGTATAGAGGCGCTCAGGATTCTCTCGTTCAAAGCTCTAAACTGTTTGGAATACTTGATGGATTTCCGCGAGAAATTCGCCAGGCATTTATTTGCGCGCTCGAGGAGAGGCGCTGAGTTCTCTATTTAATGTTTTGCAAGGCGTTGCTCTGCTGTAATCAGACGAGATCTTGTTACCGTGTGGTTCATGTCGTCAGGGTTTTACAAAAGGATCACGTTTTTGGCGCGAAAATTGTGTTTGACTGTCTGCGAGGGTCTGTATTATAGTTCTTGTGGAATATGATATTTTTAACTTTTAAGAGGAAATCAAGATCTGGACTCGATCAGTTTTAGAGCTAGACCTATATATTTACTGGACAGTCGTAAAAGAAAATGCGATTGCTACGGCGATTCTGCGATAAAATTCTTAAATCCGGCCGGGGGTAGCTTTTTCAGTCTAGGAACAAAAATAAAGAATAAGCGAATTTTCTGCCGAATAAAAAAGGACTTTTTAGATTCCTGAAATTGCAATTTTAAAAATCTTCTCAATCAAAATTTAATAAGTTACAATTACTTTCTCTAACGGAAACTCTCTATATTAGGAGATTCAGAGCAAACGAATCAAGCTAAAATCTCATTAAAAAACTGGCATTTAGCTACTGATGAAGTAGTTTGGTAAAAATATCGAATTCCTCGAGGGAAAAATCAATTGCACTTCCGCGCTTATGCATATCTCGGTCCTCCAGCACCAACGACCCCTTTAATAAATACAAAGAAAAAACATCGAAGTTCCCCTCCGAAGAAAACAAGAGAGAAAAAGAAAATAACCATAAGCAGCAGCAGCAACAAGACAAAATACGAAGCAATCGCTCTGTCTTCGGTATTTATTCCACTCGCGAGGCTCTTTAGGGATCGGCCGTGGGTATACTACGCATAATATACTATATCTACCCAGTAGCAGCTCGGGAGGGAAAGAGCGATGAAAAGCTCCCGGGCACAGGAAGTAATAGCCGAGTGATAGAGTCGAGCGCCGAGAATTTTTATGGGTAAATCGATGCTGCGCTGCTGCTGCTGCTGCTGCAGCCCTGCCACCGCCGCAACCGCGGCGCACTAGGGGAGGGGGAAGAGGAATGGAAGGCATTGTGAGGAGGAGGAAGGGGTAGGGAGGGGTGAAAGGATTAGAGAGGGGCGTGAGAGAAAGCGGGGAAGACCGGGCGGGACTGATTTAGATTCAGATCTGGATTTCATTTAATTTGAATTTGCGCTGCTGCAGCTTCTCGATAGGAAGAATTTTCCGAAAGGATGTTTGTTGCTTTGCTTGCTTTGTCACAACAGCTTTCGATTTTCGCGTTTTCCATCACAGGATGTTTTCGCGCTGACGGGAAGATTTTTTTTTGTTATATTCGGGAAAGAAATTGGATTAATCTCATTTCAAATTGTTTTCAGCTATACGGCTAATACTAGTTCCATTTACTAAAAGAGAACATCGGTTATCAGCCGTTCCAGCAATGTAAAACTTTAATCAGAGTAAAGTAGAGTCGCCAGTAAGAGAATATACCGAGAAAGACTACACATTCAGGGCAAAAACCAGCCACGTTCAACTGCAAAAATCACTATGACCCGCGCTGGCGCGCAACTTCGTATCAGAATGACCCTGGGATTTATTTAACGCAGCGCTCCATAAAGTTAAAAGTAAAATTGAAAAGAAAGAGGGGAGGAAAATAGTGCAAGCGAAAGCTCGGAGCGACTCTTTTGCAGCGCTGCAGAGTCGAGGGAAAAACAGAAAAGGAATCGCGCGGAGGGAGGAAACACATAAACGCTGGGAGGGAGAGAAAGGAGTTCCCCCCCCTCCCTCCTCACTCGCACTAAAGAGTAAAATACACAGCCGGCATACATATGAACTACTTATTTCTGGAGGCGAGCTGTGCTGTGCTGTTAAAGAATTTTCAAGCGAAAATAAGCGTGCAGGAGAGAGAGAGAGGGCTTACGCGTTTACCTTTGCCAGGGTTAAATTGTTTTGGACGAAATATAAGGGGAGGGGTCTGGACGTTAAAAAATTTGCCGTTTTCATTAGCGAGCTGCGCGCGCGCGCGCACCTGTGAGAATTGGTCGGTTTGCGAAAATTCAGAATTGCTGAAGGTTTTTATTAAAAAAATGAGATGTGCAGTGTTTTGGGGATTAAGCATGCTAATACTTTTCCAGAGGGGGAGAACTCGAGAGCTGCTGGATAAGTGTGTTCCAGCTTGGAAATACTCATTTACATGCAGGTGCAGCCGATTTTTATTTTTCGACGGGTAAATAATTAAGTACAGCACGGATGATCCTTATTAAAAATTCTCGCAATATAATCGCTTGAAAAGCTTCCTGTACTGCCTTGAACAAAAATTGGATCTTAATTACAGCTCGGAAAAATAGCTTTTAATAAAATACCTCGATGAACCGAGTTCAAATTTAATATAAGCCAAGAGTGCGATGTCGGCGGACGTGAAAATATTCCTAAGGATCTCTAATTGGTGGAGGCGACGCGATGCGGAAGGTTACAAAAAACCGACGACCAAGGATACGGCTGCGGGACGACGCAAAGTGAGGATTTATTTTTAGCAAACGGAGCGAACCGGAGCAAAGCAGCGAATCCGTTAACACAAAAGGGACGATGGCATCGGTTGACGCTGTGAAACGCGATACATTTGAGAATTTTCATTTTCTCTAAGTGGGTTTATTTCTGATGTAAATCGAATTTATATAGCTTTTAGAAGAAATCAAAGAAAGGCTATTAGATATATTTCATTGGAACGAATACAGCTAACGCGTTGAGCTACTTTAAGCAGTGAAGTTAGAAGAGATAACTGCTAGTAAAAGTTTCGACTTTAATGAAGGACGACTAAGAGAATGCGGAGACGCATAAAAAGCATGGAATGACTGCAGCGAGTGCGTAATAAGTGAGATATTACGAAACTTCATAGCCATGAGACACAATAAACGAGTTGAATTAAACTTTTTCTGAAATTTTCGAAGCTGAATCAATACTCTGAAAGGATTCTTCATTTCCTCTCTGACAGGTGCCAGACATTCGAGTTATGAGATATCTAAGGATATGTAAAAATACCTGCAGAGCAAAATTGAATGAAGAGATATCTGGAATGATGGTTCGCACAGTTCGATTGAACGGAAATAGCGGTGAAGAGGATGCCGCACGCGAAGATAAGTAGAAAAAGCGAGGTACTGTTAGACGCGTTTGAAAAACTGAAGGGAACGCGAGGAATCGATTCATGCAACAATGGTTATCAAGCGCCAAAGAAAAATTGATGCATTCAGAATATTTGTTATTTAAACTAATAACAACAAGCCGAATAAACTCTTCGTTTACTGATGCAGGGAACGAATTCAGCCGTAGCTGATCGATCGGCAGCTCATTCCCCGGCGCACACGAGAGCGCTGAGACCCAATTACATTTGCAGCGAGCGCATATATGTTGAAGTGGACAAATCAGGCGGATGACGAGTTCGAGGGACGATAAGCCTTGCGACTGGACAAGGAAAAGATAAGGAGGGATTTAAGTATCTGGGAGGGTATGCAGTTGAGTACTTGGTTTCACAGGGACGAAGTGGAGAACGAGGAAGGATCTGCCTCTTGCAGAGAGGGAGTGCATTCCGACTAATAAGAAGATTAACCTATTTTTAAGTATCGTGATTAAATTTAAACGATGTCCTATTTACTTTTAAATCTTCGGGGCGAAAGTACTTTGGCGTATTTTCCACCAGTAAAAAAATTCTAACTGGCATTCAGACGCGACACCTACAACGGTGCACATATCCAAAGAGATGACAATACAAAAATATGTACGAGTACAACCTAACCTCTAAAAGCCAGCTAAACTATTCCATATATCCAGTTAGTTACACAGCTCCTTCGTTCTTACAGAGCGAGTCGCCACCTGTCAAGAAACGCGAGTCGGCTAAGCTAGCACGCGGAGTACGGAAGTCGCGCCCAGTCGTTCTCTCGCACTCTATATGTCGGCCAGCCGAGTCACGCTCTGTGGAGGGGCGCAGCAAAAGGGCGCACATGCTGGAGTTGGCATTCCGGGGAGGGGGCAATGCGCGAATCCCGGGCGACCTTGAATGCCGCGCGCGGCCTAGCCTAGACCTTGGACGCGCGACTCTCCCCCTTCCACAAGCCGGTCTTTCTCTCTCGTCGCCGCATAGCAGCGTGTGGCGGACTCTGCGATGCTCTTCTCTTATACTGTGTAACGCGGCGTGTTGCTAAGTCGCGTCTAGGTTAGGGAGGGGCGGGAGGGGGCGCGAGAGTTTCCTAACGGGGAACTATATACTCGCCGCTGGGATTGTATTAGTATGTATACTGCTATGGGTGTGTATGTGTATTATATATACCGACGTCTTTGCATGCTGCAGCGGAGAACGCGCGGTATTAACCGCACCTAGACCCAGATGTATAAAGGAGAGTCGCCCATGAGCATCGTGTAAGAGAGCCTCAGCATGGTGCGTTGCATAGCTCAGCTATGTGGAACTGCTGCATGGAGACGCGGTGTAGCTGAAAGCTATCGATCGATCTTTCGCGATGCTTTCTATTCTTGTCTGCAGGATGTTTGGAATTTTGGAAAGAAATGCGGATCATTCTCGATGATTCGGATGGCCAATTGGAGGCGTTTTGCCTACTTTTGGATTAATTTAAATTGCTAATCTTTTTTTTATCTGTAACAACTTTGGTTCGTTGTATATACTAATACTATCTGTGAAAAATTTGATTATATCTTACAGCACTCTTTCAAGGAATATTTACATTTCAACTCCATGAGCAACTTAGCGAACGCCAACAGTGTGTATCGCGTAAAAATTATCATAATTAAATTCTCGATGCGCTTAATTCCTCGAACTACCGTTACGGTCTTCGACTCGGCACATCCTGGTACGTAAACAACAAAAACTCCATAGTAAAACTACAATCGAGTCTGCGCACACGAAGCCTCTAGGATGAAATACTGCAAACGACCTCTCGGCTCAATTACCTTCGTTAATTTCAATCAGCAGGTTGATTATCCATACCGAGAACAAACACAATTTATCGCTCCGAACGTCGTCGCAGTCTTAAATCCTTGTACATAATATATACCTGCAGTAGAGGAAGCATTGTATGTGTACCTATATACATGAAATTCTTGGCGCGTCCAGTTCGCTCGGGCGGATCGAGCGCATTTTTTGCGCCCGGAACTATTCCGCGGTCAGTTGCACTAGTCCAGCGGTTAAATTAGGATTTACCTCTATCTCTGGTGTCTGCTGCGTTTGCAGGCTTCGCGATGCTCATGCGCGCTAGATCGCCGGAAGGATGTGAGGAGAAACTGGTGGCGACATCTAGCGGCGAGATGGGAAATTGATGATTGTAGAGGTTGGTAAGTAAGATAGATGATGATGATGAGGTTTAAATTAGAATTTGATTATATTTCGTATTTATCGGATTGTTTTGTTAGAAATTAGAAAACTGAAAGCGATTTTTTATTTTATATACTTTACAGAATATATTTTATTAAATAAACTAAATATTTGATATTTTCAATAATAATTGTAATATAGAAATAGGTTATGTTCGAACTCGTATTAGGGACTTTTTATCGCACAGAAGCCAATAAAACTCCACTGATTAAAGAGCTAATCATCTAATTGAACCAAGTGAAAAGGAGCATCAGCTGCACCGATTCTCTCTCATCTCCGTTACATCTCTATATATACATATATGTTATATCTCCACACAGACACCTGTACAAGTGTATGTACATATCCCCAACGAAACGCAGCCTGTATACACATGGTTGCTCGTCGGGTCTCGGTGGTACCGGGGTTTCATTCTCGCGCTATACCCAAAATACACTGTGCGCAGAGAGCAGTGGTCGCATTCGTTGAGCTAATTTTAATAATGCAGTAAATGAAAATTCATTTCGGGACGGGATATAGACACACATCACGTACGCGACGAGTGTATATACCTACATCCCAGGGTAGGCATTAAATTAAAACGCCGGGCAAATATTTGAAGGAGGTGAGGCGGGCTTTTTTCCATTTCGAAATGAAGAACCGCGCGCGCGTATATATTAAAATTCCGTGGGACACTATTAAACGCCCGGCGACGAATATCTGTCGTGATACTCTCCGCTGCTGAAGGTGTACTTGCATATAATACGGAATCTCGTCTAGGGTATCCCCGGACTCTGATCCTGTAGGTGAGGCATGAGACTAATGCTCTTCGTCCTTATCGCGATCTTTTCGTTGCTGCAGAGGAGTTTTTCTTTTATGGGAAAGGGGTGTTTGCGAGAATTTTTTCACGAGCTTCGAGGGGAGCTTGATTTTACTTTTTCTGACAAGTGTCTCGAATTTTTTAAAGAATTTATTTGAAGACAGTACAGGTTGAGTATGTTTATACTATGCATTTACTAATACTTAACTTTTAAAGCAATATTTTTGTTTAGTTTATTTTTAGTACTATAACTGCTTTGATGAAATTGTCGCATAGAAATCTTGAATAATTGTTTTTAAGTTATTAAAATTAGTAACTAAAATCAGTGGTCCATATGCGTAACACGCACGAAAAGTCCATGTATTTAATTTTGCCATACTTTAATATATTTAATACAAGCTTTATTGAATCATTGGAAATTGAGAAGAATTTATGTATAACTGTATAGATTTTTAAAAATTTATACGACCTTTTTCAACCTCCCTCCCCCTCTTCCTCTTCTCTTGACAGTATACCATAATAATACCAAAATCTTCTGATACAAACAAAATACTCGCATATTAGAAAAAATATGTCCACTAACCTTTCTTCACACACGCAGCATCGGCAACAGCAACATAACCAACATTGTTCCCCCATTTTCATCTCCAACTTTCAATTCTTATGATTATAACACACACACATTATATGCACGCACAAACTATAACACAAAGTACACGAAGCTTCGCCGCATCAGCGCATTGTATGGTTTTGCCATCCTTTCGCCAAGAACTTATTAAGATCCTTTGAGGCATCAAGTCCGCTTATACCTCCGCGCAGCAACAGTTTCCGGGAAAAAGAGGCTCCTCTTCACTGCAGCTTTGATCTCGCTAATTTACCCCTATCTCCATCTTTCTCTCTCTCTCCTCTTCGTAACGGAAAATGATATCTATAGGCCTCGCTCGAGGAGATTCAACGGTTTTTTTTGTATAAAAACTATTAGGCACTTGATGCTTTGCTTCAATCAGGAGAAAATTTAACTCTCGACAGAAAAAACAATTCTCTTTTCCCGTGAGTGACGCCTGCGTATACTTATATCTCGAATTGTTCTTCCGGGAATCGATGTTGTGTCGTGCAGGAGTTACATTACGTTTTTTTTATCGGCACTTGCTCACTGACTGTATACATCAGAAGATAGAAGCTCAACGGCGACATCTCGCCCCGAAAAGCTTGTACTTACTCAATTTTGTCTGTAACTCGAGCACACACGTTTACACATATACACATCAAATTCTCTATCGAAAATCCACAATGAATCATCGCATCTACGGCTCAATGAACATCGCATCTACGGCTATATAAGAAGTAGGCTATATCATTTAGTCCAAAGTCAAGCCGGCACCATCAACACCGCGACGTTTGTTTACATTCCTTTGTTCCCTGCGCTCGAGATATTAGCCGAACTATATATAATTTTTCTCTTCTCTGCCTTGCCGGCAGTAGTCTCGCGCGCTCTCTCTCTCTCTCTCTCTCGCACGCTGACAGTATACATACATACATCATCAGCGCCGGTCGCGCTCGCGATCGTACCTGTCAGTCAGTGATTCTCTTCGGATCGGACAACGTCGTGCGTATTTCTATACCACAAAATTGAAGTGTTCTCGTACTTACAACTATCGGTATACACGTCGAGTGCGGTGCACAAAGTACTTCAGCGCGATGATGCGCAGGTACAAAAAAAAGGAAGTCATGGTCAACGGCTGTGGCGGCGCCGGAGGTTATTCCCAGGGGACGACGTCCTCGTCGAAGTATCACCACAACAACTATCACAACCAGTCTCTCCAGAGTTACACCGGCTACGGGAGAAGTGGTACACCGCCGCCGAGGAACAGCTCGCCGATCATCAATTACCCGGCCACTTATCCCCAGATCCAGACTAAGGATATCGTATGCGGATTTTGCAAGCACCGCTTCTACATCGGCAAAGGTAAGTATACTTGTGTGTCCGTGTTCTTTGAAACAAAAAACGTGTCGCGACCTGATGTGTGTTTTTTTCTTTGTTCTTTCTCGGCGAAAGGTTTTTCTTCGCGGCGCGGGGGAGAAAAATATCGTGTGTTGAGTAAAAATTTGTCTCGAAGACGATGCAGCTAGTGTGCGTAAGCTCGGAAAGAACAAAGGGCAGAGTTTTGTGTTGTCGCGATGTTTCCGAGAAATCAGGTGCGCGCGCGAACTCGATGACGCTGTTTATAGGTATAGCCGTGTATGTATACTAGGCTGTTTTATTATTCGAGGGGAAGATGTTTTGATATTTACTTTGGGAAAGAAGAAAGATGAGAAAATTTCTCCTTTTTTAGTTGTGTGTGTGACTGATATTTTGTACAAACAATTTGCTCGTTATTGAAAGCTTTTTTAGGTGAAAGCCAAGTTTTTCATTGCGAATGATGTTTTTACAGACTTGAAAGCGACCTACACCCCTTTGCTACTGCCATGTGGTCATGCAACATGCTCAACTTGCGAAAGCTTGAAGCCAGGACGAGCATGTCTGCTGTGCCCTGATTTTCCCGTTGACATAGAGGCCAGAAAACGATTACCTTGTAATCTGTACGTCATAGGATTGGTGCATGCAATTGTATCAGGGCCCATGCACATTGAGGATGCAGATATCAAGTTCCATGTGCCCCTGAATGCCATTGCACGCCAAAATTTTGAACAAGGTAATCATTTAATTTTACTTACCATCTTCTTGCTTTTCATTTTAAAATTGTTGGTCTTTTCTAAAGTTGCTTGTATTTTTCATAGGTAGCTGTAGTGAATGCGGCTTTGGTGCATATTATAACTGTAAACAATGTGAAGTTCGCTATTGCAAAGATTGCTTCAAAAAGGTTTGAATTATCGTATATAACATGTATTATTTTATCATAATTTCAGTATTACAAGTAAATTAATGGTAATTTTATTTCTTTCAGCTGCACAGAAAAGCTCTGCAAAATCATAAACCAGAACCTTTGAATAAGAATGCTATTGATTTTGCGATAAGCACTTCCTGTCCAAATCATGAGTCTGAGGATCACGAAACTGAATATTATTGCAATGATTGCGATTTTGAATGCTGTTCTCATTGCATAATAAGGCTCCACCGTGACCACAACACTGAAGCACATATTGAAAGAGTAAGAATGAACTTCTTGAAAACTTTTCCTTGTTAATGAAAATTGATTTTTACTTACAAGATTCTAAATTTTCTTTCATCCAAGAGTCTATATTTTTGTATATAATTTCTTCGAATTTTTATGCATGTAAATTTACTTTTTTTTATTATTACAGAACAAGAGATGGATGTTGGAATTTCGTGCAGCATTTGAAAAATTTCAGGACACTAGGCTGCGGGTTCATCAGACACAACAGGTCAGTTATTTTTATTATATATTTACAATGAAATAAAACACAGCTTTACAAAATGAATAAATATATTTATTCAACAAATTAATAACAAAAGTGAAAGTGTCAATACACAAACAACTTTGTTAAAATTATCAAGAGTACTATACGCCTCTTTAAAGTCAACAGTACTCGTAACCTGCTGTCTATACAATATTTTAACCTATACTTATTGCCAATATATTTTATTAGTCTGTGTATTAGGCACATCGGTGTGTATTAAATTTTCACAAATACTTAGATTATCAGCAGTGAATTAAAAAAAAAGAAAAACAAAGAAAGAAGGTTACAGCCATCCAACTATTTCATTACATTTCATTAAGAGTGCTGTAATGGATGAAGAAGACCATAGTCTCATTTATACAACTAAAGGACAAAAATATGACTAGAGGCGTAGTAGAAATCCTTACACTCGTTATCCCTAATGCACAAGTCTTTGAGATTTCCTTCGCCTTTGCACATTCTAATGGCAACGATGTATAGCGATAATTTACATTAAACAGAAGTGACGCTCGTGAAAGTTAGTAGTTCCATTCAATAAATATTAAATAATTTTGTTATTAAATAGAGAACCGAATGAGAGATGAGCAGAAGATACAATCGTTAGAAACATATTCCAAAAATTACTTCACTTCCGTTCAGCGCGACAATGACCAATGAAATTGCTAACCGAGATCCTAAACAAACCTTCTTGCAAATTACTTGGAGTCTTCGATGGACTGCAGGGTATTAAGGGCATCCTTGTCCTTCTCCTCCGTCTTCTTTTTTTTCTTCTCCTTCATCTTGGCCTCCATCTCACGGAATTTGAGCTCGAGGTACTTGTCGACCTCAGGTCCGCTAAAGTCCTCGGGGAACTTGGGAACCACTGGCAGGATGTACTTGTAAAGCCGCTCATTCAGGACGTACAGTTGCGTTGTCGACTCGCACTTGACGTTGAACCACCAGTCGCAGGTGAGAGCCACCTGACTGAATATTGTGCCGTTGGGACAGAGAAACGAGGATTTGCCGCCATTCAGATCACAGTAGTGCCACACCTACAAAAAAATTTTGTCAATCCAATTTCATTGAAAAAAGATTAATAGCGTATTAGTAGAAAAGTTAGTTTACCTGACAGCCGGTCTCGGGGTCGCCAAAGAAGCCCTTGTAGCGTTGCTGCTTGCAGTTGAAGTTTGTCTCGGGGATGTCGGTGTAGGCAGGGTAGTCGATGTGTGGCTTTCCTCGGGTGGCTCCATACTTGAGCGACGGTGGCGCAACCCCCTGCGTCGGTGCTTCGGTGCTCACCGGCAGACTGAACCTCTCGTCCTCCAGGATCTCGTCGCGGTGTTCCTCCACGTGGTAATCTCCGGCTGTAGATTGCTCTGTGTTGTGTTCCTTGACTGTTTTTCAATTAACATCGTTATTTCAATTTTCAGATAATACATCATTTTATACACTGATTGAAAAAAATTGCTTACCTGGATTATACGTCGGTTTCTCCTCGTCGATGTCCTGGACGATCGGCACGTAGTACTCGATGATCTTGTCGTTCACGGGTGGCCTTGTAGGAATAGGAGCTTCAGTCTGGGGCTGGACGTACGGTCTCACCGGTTTGACATCGATTGGCTCTTCGTAATGGGGCAACGGAGCAGCAGCTGGTACCGGTGCTGGCATTTGCGATTTGATGTGGTTTATGTAGGCGCTCGCTGGGTTAATTTCGACCAGCTCGTTATGAGGAGTCACCGAGAGCTGCGTGGCTTGGTAATTCGATTCTGTGATGACTTTCGGTTTTGTGTATATAGGCTTCTGGTACGCTTAAGTTAAAAAAAAAAATATTTTATGAGAAACTTGAGCTGAGCTGAGCTGCTTTCTATCGGCTGGTTGGATAAGCGACTATAAATTATTCTCGGGCTTTTCATTTGTGTCTGGGATATTTACATAACTCGTATGTGCATATCGCTATTAATCTTCACTTCCGAGAAAAATTAAGTGAAATTATTTCAACGTTTTCGCAAACAGACACATAATTTCCCGACTTTATTGAAAGCGCACCATATATAACGCAAAATTAAACCTGCAAAATACCTCGTGCATATTCAACATTTCGCTTATCCAACCACTATAATAATAACCAAGTTTCCTAACCTGGCGCGTAGTTCTGCTGCTTCTTGCCCAAATTCAGAATATTGAGTATCTCAACAAGCGTCTTGATACTGCTGTCAATGTTGTCCTTGTTGAGCATCTCGGGTAGTTGGTTAGTCAGCTGTAAGCTCTTCAACACGTTGTTGAGGCTTACGTGAGCTTGCAGAGGTACAGGTTCGAGGACAGTCGGTCTTGGTGCTACCGATTGCTGCGCGGGGTATCTCAGAGCTGGTTGGGGTCGAGGAGTAGAGAAGCGGACAGATTCAAATTCCTCCGCAGCTGCTTGATTGTAGAGACTGTAGTCGATGGGTGGTTGCTGGGGTTGTTGAAGTTGGGTGAGCGGACTGAGCTTGAGCTTCTGGGGAGCGAAGCTTGTCGATGGTCTCGGGCTCGTGCGGTAACGCGGCTCCGGAATAGTGCTGGAAAGGAAATTTTGAAGTTTGGATTTGTTTCTAACGATTGTTGGGTGGGCCCTGACCTTTATTAGTTATTATTGATAGTAAGCGGTAGATTTGAAAAAAACGCAGACACTCTTACTTAAATGCAAAGCTAGAAAAACAGAGACTGGTATTTTATCTTACTTATATAATATTTGTATAAAGTCTATGAATTGCACTTGTTTATATGTAACACGGTGAGTGTGAAAACACGTAAATATTATAATTTATATAATTTCATATATCTTCCACTGCCAGTTTTACCAAGTTTGACTTATTTCACTGGCGCAATGCACCTCGATATATTTCATAGTTATAATTAACAAGTTCAATGCTTTGTAGGCCAGTTTTGTAATTTTATTGAGTAAGAACATTAGAAAAGCGATACCAAAACAATTATTAAAAAAAACTTGTATAACAGATCCATACAAGATAAAATATCCATCGACAGCTATAAAAATCGCAGCTAGCTCCCAATTAATTTTTAGCCAACCAACAATACTCACATAGTCATAGGCGGCGGCCGAACCGTCCTCACACTCCCATAATCCTCATAAGCCGGCAGAATCTGTTGCGTCGTCTGCTCCTTCGGACCATTATTATACCTCACCGGTACAAAATAATCAACTTCTCGTTCAGGACCGATTTCCTTCGGGTTATACTGTACCGAAGGCACGAATCTCTCATTCTCCGGAACCATAGGCCTCTGTGGTGGCTGGAGGTTGTACCGTTGCTTAACAGCTGGTCTATGATGTGGAGGCACAGGTGCAGCTACGGGTTTTTGCTGCGGCTGCTGGAGGTAGTTGTTCAGAACGTAGTAGGTCATGTAGGGAATGAGCCGACGGTAACGTTCGCGAATCTCGGCCTCGTTTAGATTCGATGTGTCGAGCTCCTCGTAGTCTTGACTGGTAGACGTTGTCGTTGACACGTTGGTTGGCAAATCTACGGGTACCTTGATGCAGGTGATGAGGTGCTGCGAGAGGATACCTGAAATTTTAATAGGGTCAAAATTTAGTTTTAAGTTTATTTATAAGCGATATTATAGCAAGGTGAGTGAGTGTATGTATACTATTTATTCAATGTATTATATATATATCATGTCTATATTTATAATTTATATCATGTGGTATTGAAAATTACAAGTTTGGTCGTCAGTATATCTGTAGCTAAAGTGTTATTGCGAGTACACACTTAAGATATATCCAAACTTTCACCGTCATTTGCATATTTTATTAATTTATTATGCACCTCCTTATACAGCCTAATTAATACCCATGAATGCCACCTTATAGAAGTGTGCACGTTTCTATATAACATTAAGTCTGCATAATACCCATATATTTATATATACATATGAAAGATCGATTTTTCACAAAAAAAAACGTATCCGCCAATCACTGAAAAATTTCAAAAACTCTAAAATGATAAAATTCAACCCAGCAGGCACACACACATAATAATTTCTCCGATATCTCTGAGTCCTTCCGCGCACCTTTGCGTATAAATCAGGTGGCGAAAACAGTGCGGCACAACTTGAGCTTACACAGTCTCGTCGTAACCATAAAAACTTTCGCCCCCTAAAGTTCGTCAACTGCATACATCTGGACGCCTCCCGAGTTTCAATGAATTTTTCTCTATGCAGACACCTATATGGTATTATATATATATACTCAGAGAAGAATAGAATTTTCCTTGCGAGAAAGATTTCACGTGTGGACTTATTCGCTCAGGTATATATTGTTTTCGAGGGATAACTTATATATTTCCCTCGAAAGTTTTTTTTACAGTTCGCGATTGCATTAGGAAAATTCGGCGGAGAAGGAAGAAAACTCGTCTGCAAACACGAGCAGATGTAAGCTTTATATAACAAATTTCCTTCGAGTCTTATTTCATCAGCGGATCGAATAAGACCGATCGCGCGAATTCCCCAGAGTCGAAAAAAAAGAATCGGGTTACCCCATGAACTGGAGCTGATGAAAAAAGTTCGTTACCTAAAAAGCTTTTTTTTCTCTATACCGAACACAAGCGCTCGATTCGCGTTATAGAATCGAAATCGAGTTACGCGACAGCCAGATTCCCGCGAGCTACATATACGACTAATCTTCGACACACACACATACTATATATGTGCGTTTAACTTACAAAAATCATCTCTTTTACAAGCGAAAAGCGAGGCAAAACATCTCGTTTGCATGTTGATCTCCTCATTAGCCGGTAAACACACAGGAAAAAAATAATGAAATTCGAACGAGCCGCCCTTTGGCTCAACGTAATACACCGTCAATTACGTCTCCATTACAGGCTCATACCTTATTCTCTCTTTCGCGGATCCTCCGCCGTCAATTTCCGCTTTATCACGATACGTCCGAGGGGTGGAACTCGCTTGTGACAGGGGAGAAAAGGGGTTAACGAGTGTGTGTTTTATATATACACGGGGAAGAAGAAAATCGAGCTGCGGCATGCAAATGCTGGGGGGAATTGCGAGATGGAAAGTATATATATGCCTTTTGTGAGGAGTTTGTTTGCTTTTGAGGGTACAGTGCGGTTAAGTAGGGGGAGGAATTGCTTGAATGGGTGTATTACGTAGTGATTGATACATATCAAGACATTTTGTTTTGATCACGATGAATATTGTAATGCGTTATACAGGTGTAGCGATTGACACGTTGACTCATAAGCGTATGCTAATCCTACGATTCAAGCACGGCTCTGAAAGTAATTCACGCATCGTCCCTGTTTAAAAATGCATGATTTATATCCACATGCACGCGCGTTTACTCGGTGCATAATAAAAAGAAACATCCACTTCACGTCAGGCTCATCTCTCGGAAAACAAAACCAAAAAAAGGCAGAGAGAAAGAGAGAAAAGCTTTGCTCATAAAACGCATATCGCCTTTTCGCCGCCTCTCTCACGCGCGCAGCAGTCTATATCCGCAGCGAGTCACTTTACGGCTTTCATAAATCGATTATTTAAGCGAAAGCGCTCACTCGATGTAACTCTCTCTCACTCGCGACGCCGCCTAGGACACACCCCTTCTCTCTCTCTCTCTCTTTTATTTTCAACGCAGCGGCAGTTCATCTCCATCGCTCACTATACTCTCGGGGCTCGTTTTCGGTACGAGGCAGGCGACATCAAAGGGATGCGCCCTGGCTGTATATCTGTATACACGTATACACAAAGCGACGGGCCCGGAAATTCAATTCGATTCTGCATGAAATGAACGCGCGGAAACTCGCTGCGGGCTTTATTAATTCTCTGCCGCGTAGTATCTCTCTGCACTGTTGCTGTTTTCTTCTTCTCTGCGGTGTATGCGACGGTCTTTTTCGGATTTTCTCCGCTGATTGAAAAATCTGCCGGGTGACAAAGAAAATTTCTAGGTGTTCTGCGGGTGTATAGAGGGTGGCGAAAAATGCGATTGGTTTTTTTTTTCGTTTTTCTCAGTTTATAATTTTTAAGTAGGTTGATAAGGTCTCATATGTTTCAGAATACAATATTCTATATTTCAGAAAATTCACAATAAATTATTTTACTGTTTCCAATAACTCTACAAGACAGTAACTCTTTAACTCCATCCACCGCCAGCTAAAACTCGCAGCTTTTCTCTTCTAGCCCGCAAAGCTACAAAACGTTTATTAAAATCTTGTTTCGCCCCTCAAAGTAGAGCATCGCATCAACATCCCCAACCACGCCGTCCTCGTCTTCTGGAAAAAGTTTAATCCTCCTCTGCACTATACTATATAATAATTTCCTCTCCACGTCTCCCTTTTTTCTCTGCCTATAATACAGTTCGCCTCAGAGAGAAATGCTTCTTAATTTCTCCTCTTTCTCTTCTTCTATTTCTTCTTATTTACGAAAAGCAGCTTCGATACTACAGGAAAATCCGCCTCCAAGATTTTTCGTTCGTTCGCGGCTACAAAGGATTTGCGGTGTCGAGAGCCGTGGTAAATCCGACGGCGGGAGTTCCCTCTCTCGTTTTTAATGCCCTTTGTGCGTTGCTTTTGCGCGTGGGTTTTTTTTTCGAGCTTCGCGAATCGGGATCTCACGTATAGCCGTACTTTGAGGATGGGGGCTTTGTCGGATTGTTAATTGTGCGAGAAAGAGGCATTCGTTTGTTATAAGTTTGCTGTGAATTACAAGGGTACCGATTACTCGTGTTTCTATTTTTAAAGGTTTCAGTTTCAATTTGCAGATGTTCTACCTAACCAAACGTTCATCTATAAGGTACAAAGTAAATATATCAGTCGATGGATATTACAAGTCCAGAATTCAAATATAAAGTTAATATTTCGTTGATAAAAAATGTAATACTGAGCTAGTATTAATAAGAAAAAACTGGCTGATCGATCGCAGTATCAAAGAGTTCCGACGATAAAATCTAAACGAACAAATCAACCTCTTTTCGCAAACATAATCAAAGCATCCGTACCAACAAGCTCACGCTGCTGCACTAGTCCTCGACTCAATTTTCCAAGATTAATAATTCCGCGTATCTCGGTTGAAAGTAAAAAGCCCGGACCATATATCCATCAAGAGCATCGACGCAACATATAGCGTTAATTCCGTAAAATATCCGTGTAAACGTACCCTCTCACGAATGCACACGTTATATTCGAACATATACATATATCCATACAGCCTGCAGCATCGTCGGCAGTATATACGCGACGTAAATTGCTTGGTAGATTGATAAGAGCTTTCGGCGGTTAAAATACATTCCTGTCGTTTCGACGTCGACGTCGATCAATTTCAACGTCGGTCGCGCCGACGTTGCCGCACATCAAACGTAAAAATATTACATCGCAGCTGGACTGTGCAAGCCTGGTCAACTTTACGCTACCTGCACCCCCCCCCCTCTCTTTCTCTCTGACTTTCATGTTTTTCATGAAATTCATCCCTTTTGAAATTGCCCATACATATGACAAAATTAGTTTGCCGCTCGTGAATATTTTGCATACGTTTATACTGCGCCACGACGACAGCGACGAGAGAGTTTATTGAAAAAGATTGATCGACAATGGGCGCGGCGACGCGTCCCTTTGCGCGTTATAAAAGTTATTGTGCGGATATGTAGTGTCGCGATACAGAGGAGCCTTCAGCTATATATCTATGGTGTGGATTTCAGCGGTACAGCTTTTCACTATGTGCTACTAACTGGCTTTATTAAAAGTAGGAAAATCTATTCGTTCCTGTTCGGTTACACGTGAAATATGCAGCGTGTATGAACTCCGTTTCGAGCAGAATAAAAAAAAGAAGCTCTTTAGATCAAATAGAAAGTTTTATACTTCGGTAAATATCGATATTATTGGGAATAGAATGTTGATTACATTTCTAAACTAACGGTATCATGATCTAATAATTGTGTGATTTTTCTTTTTAAATTTCCAAGTTTGAGTCAGTTTAAATTGACCTCGAAGTTCTGAATGTTGTACTAATCAGCAACCAACTCTCCAGTCTCACTTCCACCTACAAAGATAATCAATCAACTTTTCGAACTCGCTATTCAATCCTCGCATCAAAGAACAACCCCACAAATTCTTTCTACATATATCAAACTCTCTTCTGTTACTCACAAAGCTCAACACTACCTATATAGCCCAAATAAGTATAATTTTCCGGCTCTCGATTCTCGCCTAATATGTGTTGAGCGGCCAGTTCGGCGTATTAATTCGCCGGTAATAACTCTAGCGAATCATCCGCATAAGAATCCAACCGGTGCGCGCGCACATCCTCAACGCGAATTATACGATCTAAATGCGTTTTCTGTTTAGTTATGTGGCGCGGAGCGTTGAAATTCCAATTAGTTGGTTACACGCTCGCGCGTCTGTCTGTGTGCAATCAGCACACGCAATTATCTTTACCGAGAGAGAGAGAGGAGAGAGAGCCGATTGCTGCTACATCCCTTTGCGTGAATTTCTCTGCCATAGAGGATTCGAAGAGAGACGAAGAGAGATGTATGATACTCTAACTGGATTTACGCATGTGTGTGTGTGTGTGTGTGTGTGTACTTTTTCTGCGTATTAATGCGGTTGACGATAATCTGTTCGCGTCATGGCGGTATTTTAAGTATTAATTGGAAAATATATTCTATATGATATCGGATAGCTCTCGTTGCGGAGGCATGTCATTATACGAGCTTTTCACTCGCGGAGATTGAGTTTCTCCGCTGCGAATTTCGTTTCGATACTGGTTGTATGGAAAATTAACTCGGGATATAGTGTATCAAGGCTCTTTTTGCATATTATAGTATACCTATCACGCGAGTCAGTTTTTCTCAAAACAAAAATAAGTCTTTTATATGATTGAAATTTTTTAACATCCGGCGGAGCGCATGATTCAAAAAATATAACAACAGAAGCTTCGAACAAGCAAAACTTTCGGCCGTATCAGCGTATCATTTCCAAACAAACGGAAAATCAAAGCCAAAAAACAACAGCTTCACGCCGGAGCGAAACACAGCAGCAGCAGCAGCAGCAAAAGCGAATTATTCCACGTCCGCGCCCGAAGAATCGGCCTCGGCGGGCTTTTTATCCCCGATGCCGAGCTTACAATGTGCGCGCGAGGCGCTTATGAACGGCAAACATACGTACGCGTTTGTTCGCGGGTCATTATAAAGCGGCGTGCAACTAATTGCACGGGCAACCGCGCGTATTTACGTCGGCGCCAATATTCCGCGTCATTGGGCCGCACTTAATGCGAATTAAAACGCATGCTTTAGCCCGCGGGGCTTTCAAATATTAAAAATCGACGGGGATAAGGTGTGTGTCGGGCTTGCGTTGCTCTGATCCTTTTTCTAGCCGAGGTTCTGATAGGAGATAGAAGATAGTCAGACTGCAAAGTTAGGGTAGATAAATAGAATGATAAATTTATTCAATTTTGAATTTCCCGCTCAAAAATTGAACTGTCTGAGTGGAATATATCTTATAAGTAAACCAAAATCTGTAAAACCTATTAAAGTATATCTGTTATATGTACATGCAAGATAATAAATTCATATCTCGCTAAAGACTTACGGGGTAGAACTCTGAAATGTCCTTGTAAGACATACGCAATACAAAGAAAATGGTTAATTGAAAACAAAGCTTAGATATCCCCACAAAGTACCAGAATAAATCCATTATCAACCGTCAATATTCTTTCCTTCCCTCTCAGCGTCTCTCCTAGCTTTAACTCTTATCCGTACTACCTCCAAAAAAGCCCGTCCGAATTAGCCTGCAGCTCGAGACTTGTGCTACTCCGCTCGGGCGCAGTTTGACCCAGTTTCTCCTTCGTCCTCATCCTCGCGGTCCCCGGGATCAATGGAGTATGCCGACGCTCTCGCGTACACACACGGGCGCGCACGCACACTCACACATTGCTCCAGCCCTTGGAACATAATGACTCCTGCGGCGACTTGGCGACTCGCCAGCCGCCAGCAGGAATTCTCGCGTCTCGCAGACACCGCCAAAACAGCCGGAGGCCGCCCGCTTATTTCCGCACGCGCGTTGCGATTTGTTGTGGTGGGATGTTTCTTACTTCTAGGGAAGGAAGGGAGTAGTAGAAGAGGGGTTCATTTTTGTGAATGAATGCTCAGCGGGAAATGCTAATGCCTGTTTTTCGCTGGGGATTATTAATGATATTATGCTAGTGGGTTACAGAGTCGTTTGAGTTCTTAAAGCAGTTCGAGGTGGAATTAGGGTTAGATAGTATTCGAGAATGTGGTTGTAATGAAATTTGTATATGAGATGTACTATTTCTGAGCTCAAAGTAGAGACATTCTATTTATATTCTCTAAATCTTAAAAAGTATCTTCAAAACCAAAAGGAATAGTTAATGCCAAAAATTGTCAAGTTAAAATTGTTGAACAACAAAACTATTATTAAAAATATAAAAAAAAAGAGGGTACCAACGGCACGCGGGGTTCCCAAGCGGTCACCCATCCAAGTACTAACCGCGCCTAACGCTGCTTAACTTCGGTGATCGGACGA
>UCOJ01001687.1:0-23499 GCA_900474305.1 Cecidostiba fungosa
CACCCACACACACACACACACACACACGGGGTAGTTTTCCCGGCCGCGCTCTTTCTCATCTTCCCGCGAGAATACAAAGCGGTACGCGGCGGCGGCGGCGACGGCCTCGATACGTCAATCGCGCGCGAGCGATTCGCACAGGCATTCACGGGGAGAGCTTTGAGCGACGCGTCCGATGCGTCATGGCAGTGCGCCACGCGAATCCAGCCAAGTCACGAAATTAAAGTGTCGACGCTCTGGCCTCTGTGTGTATATAGTGTACATACCTACACACGCGTCAGGAAACGTTGTGAAAAAACTGGCTCTCGCAGTGAATAATCATTTTTCTCGCTTTCTTTTTCTTAAAGCCACTATATAATAAATACTGTACCGAGGAGGTTCGCGCGCGTCTCTTTGAACAAGCCTTTTCGCGCAAAGCCTCGTAGGCTACTAATATATATACAAATGTCTTTCTGCGCTCTCGCGCGCAGCTCATCCGCGGGGAGAGAGTTATACGGGCAAGCGCGAGGATTAAGCAGCTAATTCCGCGCGTGTTAGCATTGTCCGGGTTACGTGTCGGATGAGGGAATTTTTGCCGCCTACGGAAATAGCGAGCCCGGACACTATGTGCGGTTATATTCAAAGGAACTTCTTTCTCTTTATCTCTGTGTGTAATCCAAAATCAATACCGCAGACATCAGTATAAGAATTCCCGAGTTCTATGTATAGGTATATACCGCATACCTCTGGAGCAAATTTTTAGGCCTCTCGATGCGAAGCAACTTTCGGATTCCCCGCGAGTCTAAAGTAGCGACGATTGAAACGTTGATCTTTAACAACGATCCCCTTACACCCGAAAAGAAAAATGAAAGCCCGGTTGAAAAAGAGGCGTCGCTGCTGTAAAGCCGGAGAAATAATCGCGTTATTTAAGAGGGCGGCAGCGGAGCAGTATAGTTTCCCCCATTTTTATACGGAATGACATATCGAGAGGAACGATCGGCTCGAGTAGGAGAGAAAAGAAGACGAAGGAAAGAAAGAAAGAAAAGCGGGCGCCTCCGCCGCCGCGTGAAATCCCCTCGACCGGAGTTAACCCTAGTTGAGCTCCCTTCCGGTCGACTCCTATCCGGGCGGCCTCTCTCTCTCTCTCTCTCTTTGCGCTTTTTACTCCCACTACCACTTCTCTCTCGTTCTCCCCCCGCCTCTCTGTACCTTTTGGCCTCTTTATTTTCGGGGAAACTCTCGGCGCGAGCAAGCGGCTTTCATTACGAAGGGGGATCACGTCTCCGGCGCTATACACACCGTCGGCTGCTGCTGCTGCTATACTGTACGTGTGTACAGAGCAGCTCTGAGAGACAGAGCTCTATTCCTTTGATTTTCATTTACATGAGAGTAATACAAATTGCTTTTCTTAAGCTCCAGTCCGACGTCAAATCCCCTCTCTCTCGTACACGTGCACAATTACCGTAACTATATATATACACTTAGTGTACAAACGTATATACGATACATATATATAGTACACAGTAAAAGCTCGGCTCTCACCTGATGTTATCCTCGTCGACGAAGAGTACGACCCCACGAGCGTTCCGTTTCGAGTCCAAGTGCTCGACTATCCGCTCAAAGTCTTCGGGTTTGGCGTTGCGCATTATTTTCTCGCTCACAGCCACGCATATGTTGTACTCGGCTGACAGCGAGACGAAACTGGCGATTCCCTGGAAATAAATCGGAAGAGAGACGTATTATATACATATATTACATATTCAAGTTTCAATTCAATAATTCACCGGACTCGGTGCCAAGTCATCTCGGAAGAGCTTCTCTCTCGTCGCTTTATATTACCGCCAACTTTTGCTGGTCGGCGAGGAATATTATTATCGCCGCGCGCGAAAAATAATAATTCTCACGCGCGAGCTTGCGCTGCGAACAGCGTATTATTGTACTATTACAATAATTCGAACGCGCTGCAATAACTTTGCCCGAATTTTCAGAGCATTAAGCCCTGATTTACAAAGAATACCCTTGGACACGATCCAACGTCCCGACGTGGTTTTGTTTTTACTGTTCGATGAGCGCATGTTTAGGCCAGCTCTGCGGATTCGGAATTCCCGGGAGCTGCTGTGCTAGACCTTCATTTGTCTGCACTGTGTGTATGTTCTCTCTCTCTCTCGGTTTGCTCTTTATTTAAGAGTAGGAAAAACGTCGCGGGATCATCAGTTAAAAGCTTTATACTCTCGGATGTATAGTCTATAACGGCGACTGTGAAAGTAGAAAATTTTATTTCGAGTAAGTAGCCGTGGACGAAGATTCGTATGCGAGAGAGCGACGATATACTCAATTAAGTTCTTTCGAGCTTTTAGTGTTAACACGATTGACCTACTTGTCCGCTGGTGGCATCCTTTGATTTTCGCTTATTAAACGGGCTTAGAATTGCGGCCGAATCTGGCGTATATTATATTTATACAGTCGCGTCGTACGAAAGTCTGGCTGTACTACTTGAAACGGATAATGATAACTCGGTTAGAAATAATGAAACCCTGCTTTCAAGAAAAAGCCTTTTCGAAAAATCCATAACATCAACAACAACAGCAGCAGCAGCAGCAGCAGTAGCAGCAAAAAAGACGAGCAGCGCATCGGTCTATTATATGCGCCGCCGGGAAACCCGAGACAGCGTCCACAGCCTCTCGTCGCTCCTATTAGCCGAGAGAAGCCTCTCCGCCAGTCAGCAAAGCGCGCGCAAGCTTACCTCGTTGACGTTATATCCTCTCGATGCAATTAAGCTTCGCAGCGTCGTCTCCGGCTCATCTTCGCCGCGAAATTTTCTAATTTTCTCGCGCGCAGATCTTTTAACGAGCCTCAACAGCAGCAGCAGCAGCAACAAGAGAGACGGCTACGCTGATGTGCAGAGAGTTATAGTGGCCCACGCCGCCGACACTAATTATCGAACTCGCAAAACGCGCTCTAGCCAATTAGGCCGTGCGGTGTGTATCGCGCGTTCGACCTGAAACTCGTTATTACGGACATCAGGGCCGCGCACGCCAGAGATAATGAGATAATTTCGCCCATCACAAGAGAGAGAGAGAGCGAGAGCAAGGGATTTCCCGTTGCCCGTCGCTCGCGGGCATATATCGTATATCGCGTATACACACGTACTACTGCGCTATATATAGCAGTATACAGTACGTCGTCGAGGAAAATAGGAGCATCAGAGGGCCGGGGTGAACAAGAGAGTTGATTGGGAAAATGTTTTTCGCCGCTCGCTCGCGCGAGAGAGTTCGGAAGGACAGACGGACTATATACCGCACTGTGTGGAGTGATGGGAGAGAGGGAGAGAGAGAGCTAGGAGGTGTGGAACGAAGGAGGAGAGATCGATGGGCCAATTACGTATAGGATGGTCCTCCGCTTTATTTCCAAGTCCCCCGCGCTCGCCCTACATATCGCGACGTATGTAAAAAGTAGCGTCGCTATTTTCCGGAACATTATATCCTCCTCCTTCTGCGCTGTATATATATTAGCCTCGATTTGTCAATATTTAGCGATCCGGTCATTACATATAAGCATTATACCATGTGCGTTTCGTCCATCAGACTTGTGCGAAGGAGCTCGAGAACCAAGAGGTGTGTCTATATATGTATATTCGCGGGGCTTGACCTCGTTTTTATTCCTCGTCGTCATCGTCCAAGGTGCAAAGAGCTATGCTACTACTGCCCGGTGTACATTATAATACTCGTCCGCGGAAAAGTCGGTGCAGTTAGTCTCTGTGTGTGTGTGTATACATGTATGTGTATAGAGCGCGCCATTCGACACTGAGAGAGTTTAATCTGGGAGGTGGCAGAGCGCACTCGTTGTCGCAGCAATTTGGAGCGCGCCGCTGCTGGACGAGGAGGAAAGTCCACCGTGTGCCATTATACGCGAGTTATTCCGCGCGATTTGTCTCTCTCTACCTCTTTCTCGCCTTGCGGCTTTTATTTCGATCTGGTGGAGGATTGAATTTTTATTTATTTTTTTTCCTCGCTTTCAGCGCTTTTCTACTGGGAAGTTGTGCGTTCGAAATTGATTAAACAGCGAGGAAAGAATCGGTTGGCCGCATCCGTCTTATTCCACTTGAAGTTTCGGTTCCGATCGATCAACGTTATCCGTGATTCGCTGCTGCTGCTGTTGCAGTTATAGGACTAAAGCTTTCTTCGATTCTTATATATACTTCAATTTGCCTCGCGCTCTCGTTCGATGAATGAATGATAATTTCCGAGATATCATTTATCACTCAGAAAAAGGATTTGATTCTTTTGCAAAATTCATTTCGTACAGAAAATATAGCATAGTACTCTTGTTGACGCAATAAATATTTTTTGATTCAATCCCTCTGTACTGAAAACAATTCTGTTCGGATTAAACAGGATTCTATTGACTGCAAGAATAATTCCATATGCTTCTTTCCATGGATTCTTTCATGACAAAAAGGCCTGTTTTCTGAGTGTTGTCGTCGATTTAAACAAAAATAAAAAGTATGCACACACACACACACACTCTGGCACTTGTAATTCAAATAACAGACCGCGTGCTTGCGGTCACTTTGCTTATTTACAAGTCAACTCGGAGAGCAGCGAAAACTTCAGGCCGGCTCCCGGGAGAGTAGAATCAGCTAGCTCGAAAAGGAAGAGGAAAATCCGGCGGCTGCTGCAGTGCAGAACGACGAAGGAGACTCGGAAGTTGCATCTCCCACACATACACATACATACCTTCTCGCCATAGTCGCCCTCGACTGCGACCGTCGAGACGTACTTCCATCCGAGCCTGTGGATCACCTCGACCATCGCCTGGGCCTGAAAATTGTCCGGCGGCACCACCCTACTGAAGTACTCGAAGCGGCTCTTGTCCGACAGCTCTGTGCTCGTCGAGGCGTAACTTATCTGCGGTATCTGCGAAAACCCAAAATCACAAGCATGTTATACATACACTAATATATATATATATATATATAGTATATATTCTACATCGCTATCTCCTCGGACTACAGAATAATAGTATTAGGAAGTTCGCTACGGGGGACAAATTTTCGTCGTTTAATCCGTGCTTCCTTGCGAAGCTATTGATTTATTTTTCGTGCATTAGAGGGGAAACGTGAAAAATGGACACACGACGAGAGAGAGCTTGTGAAAAATGCGAGAGGGGTGCTGCTGTCCCTCTGACGAAGCGGTTCAATCAAGCCTTCGAATTTTAAATATTGATACTTTTCATATTATCACACGAAGCCTGCAAACAATACGACCGCGCCGCTGATTGGCAATTTGAAGCGAGCAGTTTTCGATTAAATTGCGAAAAAACAATCCAACTCATTCGTTCCGATGCGTCAGGCAACAGGGATGAAGAAAAGGAACGGCATCATAATGCCATAGTGTACTGTATATACATATACATATCGTTCGCTCACCCGGACAGAGAGTCCGGGAAATGCAAATAACGAGGCAACTCCTCCCCTTCAAAAAAAAGAAGAAGAGCGAGGCTGCAGCAGTACTCAAAGACTATCTATATATATCTATACCACCTCTCATTTGCCTGAATAAGATGACGACGAGGCGGTCTCTCTCTCTCTCTCGTATTGATATTTCCCTTGCAAATCGTACACGCATCGCGGCATATTGAATCCCGACGCGAAGCCATAATTTTGAAAAGCGTCCCAACCTCAATACACATACATTGTGTGTATGTTGTGGCTGCAGAGTGATATGTAAATATTTGCGTCGTCATTATCATCGCGCTCGAACATTATTCAGCGGGGTTACAAAAGATAGACGAAATATCAGGTTGTGTGTGTATAATCTCAAAATCTTATAGTCACACGATTACTAAGAACATTTTTACTTTCAGTATTTTTCGAGTGATTTTAAACGACGTGTAAAAGTTTAATTTGACTAAATACAAGCAAGTGTTGCTCTCTGTACAAAAACATAAAAGTCGATTCAATTTGTTGAAGAGTTTTTCATTTGTTGCTTTGTAAATTAAGGAGGATTACGTAATTCTCGTTTCCCGTCACTTGCTCTTTGCAGCACGAGTCAATCAATTCTCATCAGTCGTAATTTGCCTTTACCAAATTAAAACTAGACTTGAGTCCAGTCGAAAAATTTGTAATTTCTTGCTAACAGACGGATTAGTCGCATTCGGTATAAGATTTTAATAGAGATACACACCAAGTCTAAGTATATTATGATTCTCAGGCTTTGTGCCACGTGATTCTAGAAACTTTGAGCTGCAGAAAGTTGGGACGCAAGTATAGAAAAAGCTGCAGCGCGGGAAACAAAAGACAAGTTACAGGGCTCGCGCACGAGGGAATTGAAAGCTCGACGACAGAGAGTCGAGCACATGAGCGCGTCAAAAGGTCGGAGGAGTATAGGCCAACAACGACGACGACGACGACATTTCTTTTCAGCGGGGCAAAAGTGCCTCGGATAATTCAGCCCCGTCGTCATCACTATTCCACAAGTCCTTCCGCTCTTATTCTTCTTCTTCATCTTCTTCTGCACTTTTCATTCTTCTTCGGGCTACGAGTTTGGATAGGCCCGATAACGGTGAGGGTAAACGCTCTTCTTGCAGCAGCTCCGGATCGATTATCGTTTTTGCCCGGCTCCACTCGGAGAAAGCGACTTATTGCGTAAGCCGTAATTCCATTTTCATTGAGACTCGTCGCTTGACTAATGCCTGCTTGCCACCGGCGAAGGAAGAAAAAAGAAAATAAGAGAGAGAGAGAGAGAGAGAGAGTGTATATAGCGGAATCAGACTTTCATTCAAGTTGTTGCTCTCGACTCAAAGCGCAATTAAAGGTGTAGGTAAAAGCGTCGAGGGATCGACCGCTATAGAGCTTAATATACGTTAGCCAACGCGACATATATATAATAGCGTGCAAGAGTGAAAAGTTTGTAGGCAGTTTTAATTCTCCGCCGCGCGTCTTTTTTCGCTCGCGTGGGTGATTAAAAGTAACGCCGCGATCTTTTGCAGGCGCTGAATAACTGTGTCAAGTTTTCTCTCAGACTTAAATTCCACATCCTCTCGAGCCCTTCAATCATCGTGTCGGCTTTTTACGCAGTGAATTAGTAATTCGTCCACGAGGAAACTCGCTGAGATTTTATATAAATCTCGCGACTGAACTGTCGACTATTATTAAAAACGTCGATTAGAAATTTCACAGCTCGTGGTATAACAAGCACCTATGGCTATATGAAGAGT
The DNA here is from genome assembly GCA_900474305.1 of Cecidostiba fungosa. Lineage (NCBI taxonomy): Eukaryota > Metazoa > Arthropoda > Insecta > Hymenoptera > Pteromalidae > Cecidostiba > Cecidostiba fungosa. The sequence continues at coordinate 7,198 of UCOJ01001687.1, forward strand.
CTATCGTTCTCTCTTTCTCTCGCGATTTGTTTATTGTATTTCGGCATCAGCGGTGTCTAGTTACTATACGCGGCTCTGGGTAAAAGCTCCGAAAATAGCGCGGCCCGAAAATAGCCTCTATGCCGAGTGCGCGCGCACGGCTTTTAGCTACTGCTTTACTCAGACCGTGGGAATATACTACTACTTTTAATGCGACCTTAAAGGCACAACTATACATGTGTGTCATCGACGCTGAATTTTTTTTTCGTCTACTTTATTGTCTCAACGGGATATTTTTTTTCTCCTTCTCTATGCCGTCGAAAATATCGCTCAAAATCAACCCTTCAAACAATAAGCCAATCAAAATGGTCTTCAATTTTTGATTGACCAATGAGTCGTTCCGTACACATAGCTAGTAGAGCGAGATCTCTGAAAAAATATCAGATTACTGTGAAATGAAACGTTAAATTCTTATTGTTTACTTATGAACTGTAACTATGTAACCTCAATATTGATATGGAAAAATAAGTAATGTAGCGTTAGCAGACGAAATCTGACGTCACGACCAATATATATATATGGATATCAATCACGCATTACGCTCCACTTTTTTCGCAGTGCAATCGCTTGTTGTTGGCATTCCCTCCAACAAAGACCACGGATGCAAAAACCGTAAGAAAATAAATGTGATTTTTGACCTATACATATAGGTATTGATGGTGAAAACACTAGTTGGGCAACTGACTATCGGAGAGAGAGTATGATGAAACTGAAATGATTCTCAGCGGGCTTTATCTATGTTTGAAAGCTCCAAGGGATTCTCTCGGCTGACCGAGAGATAAACATCGCAGGGGGGCATGAAATTTTAAACGCGATCAAAACGGCTAATCCTCTCCGGAAGATAAAGCGAATGGACCCATTAAAATGAATTACCTGCGCGATGCAATTCATTATTCAGTCGCTCTCCGTATGTATCAATTTACGTTAATTGGATCGCGTCCAAATCTAAACGATGTATACACTATTCGCCTGTTTGCTTTGGCATTTGCGTATACGAATGTTACAGTCGAAATGCATGTTACTATGGCTGAGGTATTCATTCGCGAATTTATCTTCGCGATAGTATCAGTCCCGGTAGTATAATGTCGAGGAGGAAAAAAAAGTTTACAAGTAGGAAAATGCGCGCAATAAAAGTTTGTGTATATATGCATCTATACGCGCATCAGTTCCATCGATTTCCATGCTTGACATGTCGCTCGCGTGTAATTTATCACGCTTATTCGTCAGCCGTGTATATATTAATTGTTTTACGTCCAACAACTCGATCCGAAACATATCGGCAATGATAAATTGAGCTTTGAAATTTATTTCGGCGGGATGTTTTAGCGTTTTCCAAATCACTCTCGTGTCTGCAAAGACCCGCGAGATCGATTTCTATTTTTCATCTACGATATCGCATGCGTATTGATATAGATTCGTGTACAGTAATTAATTTAAAAATTGCGCGAGTTCCCAGAAAACTTGCAAAAGCTACAGCAGAGACCAAGGCCAGCTGCAAAGAGTGTATAACGATTCGCGCACACATGTAAATAGCTCGCGGCATAGCAGCAGCAGCGGCAGCAGTAGTTTCGCCACGGCCATTAGCTGTTGAACGAGCGTTCGCTCGTCTGCTGTGGCGAGGGTGTAATTTCATAATTTTTACCGAGCTATGCATCAGCGTCGCTTTGAAACTCTGCTAGCTGCAGTCAAGCATACAGAGAGGAAAAGAGAGAGAGAGAGAGAGCAAAGGTAGGTGGAAAAGCCTGCAGAAGAGCCACTCAGGCCGGCGGCGGGGACGACACCAAGTGCTTGCTCGACATCTTTCGAGAGAGACAGAGAGAGAGAGAGAGAGTATAGGGAGGCGCTGAAAAGGGCCACCTCGAATGCTTTGCCAGCTGTATCGAAATGATCCGCCGCCGCCGCGGCGGCACTCTCGAGAAAAAAGGAAATAGAAAATACACACGTATAGAGCGGGGCATAGTCTGCGATATTTCAAGCCGGCGAGAGGATCGAGTGGCCGATGTATACATCGCAGTGAGTCTGCGTTTCGGGATGTCTGCTGCAGCGGTATTAGAGAGTGGATGATGAGAGGGCCGTACATTTTTTTTCAATGTACGTGTTGGGATTCGTATTCGAACTGCTGCAGCTGTCAATTTTTAGACAGTAGCGAGCAGAGGACTCTGAGGAAATAATACACACAGGTTATTTTGAATGAAAATATAAAACTCACCTTGAAGAGCCGCAGGATGTTAGCCACCATAATGGAAACGCCGCTGAAGGAGGCGCCGATGACACCTGTGACCGGCTTGTGCGGCTCGTAGATCGGGGACTTTCCGTTCTCGCACTTGTACTCCGTGATGTCCTGCAAGCAGTGGTAAACGAGCTTTGAATCATAATACCGTTCTCTCTCATCGTCCCTTCAATCACACATGCAGAGCGCGCACATCTATACAGACACACACACACATGCACATGGGTCCCCGGAGCGCAATGAAGCCGAGCCAATTAGTCGCTCGGCGGAAACATAGTTCGTGCAGCGCGCAAACTTTGGAAAATAATATCTGCAGCAGCGAGGGAAACGCTAGTTTCCTCGAGAGCCGCACAATGCGCGCGCGAGCTTCGCGGCATAGTATGGGGCGGCTCATTTCGAATGCGGAACTAAGAGTTCGAGCGCCTCGAGAGAAAGGCCGTACTATATATATACACACAGGCATTCGTAGTGCTTGAAGGGAAGGAAGAGTCGGCAAAGGAGAGCGATAACAAACAGCCATCAATGTCATTAAACGCGCAAATGCATTGTCTCTTTCTCTCGGCCGAAAACGAACTTTCATTAATTGCCCTTCTTATTTTTCCTGAGGAGCTTTATGAGAGCGAGAGCATTATTTCAAAACTAGTAATTACACTTTGCGCGAGCGACTCGACTTTCGTTATAAGAGCTGGCTAGCTGTATATACATATATAGCTAGCGCGACGACGAGGAGGCTTTGTTTGTCGCACCTGCAGCTTTCGTTGGAACGCGCCGAGTCGTGTAACGGCAATGAATGCGCCCTCGCTCTCGTACTTTTGTCCGGATTTACACGCTGTAACGGAGCGTTTTTAATGAGACTCTTTTCTTCTCCTACACACCTATATACCTATTGTACCTATGTATATATATATACAATAAACGTATTTCACTCGGAGCTGCTGCTGCTGCTGGCGACGTTATAATATATACGCTTTTCCGGATCTTTAACGAGGAATCTATGCTAACGCGAGCGGCTTTCGTCGTGTCGTGAAAAATGAAAGAGACCGCGATATATAGGTAGACGTGTGAGTATATATATATATATATATATAGATTATATCCAAGATAAATGGATTAGAAAAGTCGTTTAAGTCTTAATGAGCGCGCGAGCTGCAGCTCCACAGAGAGATATTCTTGAGGGAGAGAGAGACGGCGCTGAAAATCGATCAATCAGAAAGTGCGATGTCGTGTCGGAGAGAGACTATCCCGCTGAGGGTATTCTCGAGAGAGCTTGCGATGTATATATAAACCGACCAGAGAGTGCGAAACTGCTGTCGCCAGCGATATATATGCTGCGCCGGCCTGTCTGTCTCTCCTTCTCTGTGAAAAATAAAACTATATAAGTCTCTCTTTCTGTATATGTGTGCGGCTGTGTATACCCTTTGAACAGACGCCGGCATCCTTTATTCCCGTCGATAAGACGACCTGCTGATACGGCGAGTACTCTCATGTCTGCGCAGCCTTATATATACGTTTCAATCGACGTCGATCGAGTTAACTCGCGGAGGCAACGTCTTGAAATTTCCAAGCGGATTTCTCTCTTCTTATTTCAGAGGTTTGTTTTGGAGAAAATTTCTCCACCAGCAAAAGAGAGTGAGAGAGAGAGAGAGAGAGAGCTGGTTAATTGGAAAAAAGTAATTCCAACCTCGACGCCGCTCTCCTTCGTTAGGGATTAATTGAAAGTTTCCTTGTTTACCTTGTCCTTACGCGAACTTTTATTATACCCTGCTGGCCGAAATTTATCGCGAGACTTTCTTTTGCATAAAATAACAGCGCGTAGTGTGTGTCCAAGACGGCAGAATCCGATGCTTATAAGATTTTCATTGGCTTATGTACGCGGTCAAGCTTGTATAACGCTAAATAAGGCGGGCGATGAGTTCCTGATGGGATCTTCCACGCGAGAACCTGACTCGAAAGTGAATTTTGAAAATCCAAGCGAATGTAGGACAAATTCTGTCGTTTCACCGTACAATTATAACGTGTATACCTATACGCACCGGTGCTTTTCAATCCGGCTTAATGTCCTTTTGCGGGTGTATTATGTATACACGCAACGGCGACGAGTATTATAGTCCCAGGACATCAGAGGCCGATTACCGCGAGTTAAACAGCACATCAGTAGTAGGTAGGTATATATATACGGGAGGAATAAAACTTTATAGTCCGGGTCGCTCGTTTAGCTCGCCGAGCGTTCCCCCAAGGGAGAGGGGAATACAAATTGAAATGCATCATTGAAGACGGCCAATTATGGAGGTACTTGAGAGGAGCGAGGCAGAGAAAGCAGCTACGGGCACGAAGGTCATGCCTTTTTGATGCTCGAGCATATATCGGACTAATTTCACGCGATCGATATGCTACTGGCGAGGCTACTGGCTCGTTTATAGCCCCATCAATTAGAATATGCAATGCTAATGGCCGAAAAGAAAAGACTATGCAGCCGACGAATTATAAGAATACAAATAAAGAGTGACGAAAAGGAGAAGAAGCTAGTCGAGAGCGTGTCGGCGTCGTTTTTCCTCCCTCGCACCGGTAATAGAAGGGGTTCATTAAAGCGAAAACTCGCGCAAGTGCGGCTCGGCTTAAAGGGGATGATGACTCGGTTCACTCGCACATATACACGCATGACGCATACGTTATAGGTCTAGTATGTATTATGAGACGAAAAAAGAAATGGCGTTTGTATACGTACACGTGATGTACCAACCTGATTCATGTAGGACCGGACAAACTCCATGGACTGGTCGAGGGCGTAGGTGTCGCTGCTGCAAGAGTCGAGGATGAGGGCGCCGAGGGTCGTGTTGGGCAGCAGCTGCTCGTCCGCGTTTATCTGGTCGAGGGCGTAGAGCATCGCCTCGAGTCGTTGCACGCCCTTCTCCTCCTTGACCGCGCCACACGGTGGCTGCCCGAGTGGCCCGGAAACCTGTCAACCCCAGTGCCGCATATAGTCGTCTGTGTGTGTCTTTTATATTATATATGTATATGTGTGTTGCAGCTATTTGCCGACGACTGCAAGTCGAAGGCTTATCGACGGCTCTTCGAGGGCAACCCTCGAAAGTTTGCGCGACGGCGATAAAAGTATTATATAGTTTAGCACCTATATATGTTTAGCGGTCTGCAGGGAAATCGAGCTTCGAATCAATCCTCTTTCAATTTTACATACGGCGAGTGCCTTTGTTATCACAGGTATATATATACTGCACGTTGTTTGTTTGTGTATTAACTATACACAATTAAATAGCCCGTGCATCGTGCGCATTGATCCGTATCAATCTATTTACACGGCGGCTGCACAGCTTCGGGCGATTTCGTGTCCAATATAACGGCCAAGTTAAATGATAAGAGAGAGAGAGAGAGAGAGAGAGAGAGAGAGAGAGAGATTGAGAGAGAAAGCGCGCTTGTTTCGAAAGAAATTGAGCGCGGCATTAGTAAGATTGCTTTCCAAGTTGATGCTGCCGCGAATAAACAGACAGACCGCGAGAGAGAACAGATCGTTAACGAACCGATAAGCGCACAAATGGATTAAGAAATAGACGCCTGCGAGTAGATAATATACATCATCCCGAGTAATTAAACGGTAGGATCGTCAGCAAAGTTATATAAATATAGCGACGCACTTTTATACCGAAACTTTTGCCCCCTTCATGCATCAGCAGCAATAATGGAGTTTCGAAACGTATCTATTCGATTCGAGAGCGTGCCAGCGAGAGAAATTCAAGTGAGCAGCGGTCAGTTAGGTAAATTAGCCATCAGAGTTATCTTGCGGCGGCGTCGTCGTCGTCGTCGAACTGCGCCTCTCTCTCTCCCAAGTACTTGAATTTCTAATAAGCACACGGTCTCCCCGCGAGTATATATAGACACACACACTGCACGAGCCAGTCTCTGCACAAATACGAAAGTTATGCACCCAAGTATCCCCGGCTTAAGCCACGGGCGAGCGCGCGCGAGATATTGCTAGGGGCTATATATCGGTCGATAGTCGATTTCGCCATCCAGTCTGTATGTATGTGTGTGTGTGTGTGTGTGTGTGTATATAGGTATGTGTGGAAGTATAGGCAGTAACGTACCTGTTCGTGCATGGGGAATATGCCGCCGAAAATGACGTCGCCAACTATGCGGATTAATTTCGAGCCATCCTCGACGCCGTTGTTCCTGTTTACCTGGTAGGCCTGGCTGGCGACGGCAGCCACTGCCAGCAGCAGCATCAGTAGCGGTCCGCAGTCGCTCATGTTGCTCTCGCCGCTGCCACAGCCGCCGCCGCCGCACTACCACTAGTAGTCGCCGTCGTCGTCGTCGTCGTCGTCGTCGTCGTCGTCCGCAGTTGCTCGCCAAAGACGCGAGCCTCCGGCGAACCTGTCGACAACATAGTACATCCCACTGTCAGATATATATCACCAGTCGTCCTTCTATTCTCGGTTTCTATCTGTGTATGTATACTGAGCTGCTGCTGCTGTTTGCTCGCTTCGAGTGCATGGGATATTTATATTTCGAAATACGCATTTTATATACATGCACATGCACTCTCGGGTAAGATAAAATCATTCATTTTAAAAGTCATATATAAAAGTTGAATAAACCAACAGCCGTGACACTTTGTACGATCATAATCGACATCTCTCTTGTTATATTGATGTAACGCATTATTCCCACGCAAACGCGGAATCGAATTTGGTTTATCAAGTTTGCCGGCCCCGAAAGTTTGGGCTCTTAAAGTTATTTTCCGAGAGTATTAAAGCGATGTAGAAAGAATCGGTGACGCTGCTCTCGCTCGACTTTTAGTGCGCGCGGCGCAAGTGTGTTAAAGGAGCCGCGGAGGCTATAAGTATACGGCCAAACTTTTAACGCGTTTTTCCTGAAACAACATTTTTCAAATTGGCAGGCCCGATTTCTCCGGAATAATACATTCACGACGAGCCAATAAACGTTTTTAACTCTATAGTTCGTCGGAATTTATGCGACACACACTGGAATTCGGCGCATTAAAACAATGCGATCAACTATTCGGATATGATGCGCATATATATATATAGGACCTCTGAAAATTCGATGCCGACGAAAAATAGTGTGGAAGCTCGTGATCCATTCTGACGCTAATAGTCTGCTCTTTCTCTGCGTCCTCCCGTTCGTCCATTTAGGCGTCAACTGCACGGACAGGTGAGAATGAAAGTTAGTTCGGCTTATCCAGCTTGAAGCGAGGGTTTCTGCGCGCAAGCGTGTATTGATTTGGAAAATGATCGTTATACATGCCGGGCTTCTTTTCTTTTATTCTTATTCAAGTCAAATCGACTGTTACGAGCGTCTGTCGAACTGAATGTAGTGTTGTGTATTCTTTAAAAGAATCTGTGTGATAGTCGATTCTTGTGAAGAAAAAAAAAACACCTGTACAATGTAACACATTCAGCCGAACAACTGACAATTTCGATGTATCGACGTTCTAAGGAGTTATCGCAGAGTGCCGGAGGCCTGTTTCTTATATAAAACTCTCGAAACTGCGCATCAGAGCTGTCTCTTCAAACAGAACAGCCAAGTTTGTTGACGGCTGACATTCCTCGACTCGTGCTCGTCTCGATAGCTTCGACGTCGCGGTACATGGACGTATTATATAAAACCAATAAAACGCCAAATCTATATATAAAGTACAATACAATCGTCCCGAAAAAAACCTGCGCGTCTCCGCTATTCGCTTGCCGGCAGCAGTAGAATATTCAGAGTCAGAAATAAGAAGCGAATAATATGAGTTCAGCATCAGTAGTAGCAGTAGTAGTAATGGTGATGCAACGCCTGCGCGCGCCGACGAGCTTCGCGCTCGTTAATTTCGCTTCGTTTTACGGATAATTAAGTGCTTAGCCGGTAATCGTCGCAGCGTCTCTCGTTACTTCAATCTCGCTTATGTACTTAGACTTGAAATTGAAACTGGCGAGGCTACTAGGTTGAAGGGTGACGGGGAAAGGAAGAATAGCGAAGCAATTTTCATTTATTGTCGGCGTGTTTTTAAATTCGAGCAAAGTTTTCCGCTTTTCTAATGATGGACGCAGGAACTGACAGTCGAGATTTATGAATTTTCCAAGTCTTTTAAGCGCGAAACGCTCGGCTCCGACTCTCTTATTCGTTCCTCGAAATTTTCTCTGCTCTTTGTACTGCAGCATGTGAACACTGGCCGTTATAATGGTTACTTTGAATATTCAAAGCCATGACACACATTTCATAAAAATTACATGAAAAGTGTCATGGCTGACGTTACAAAAATATTCCATTACAGGGCCAGTATATAGCATGTGTAAGAAATTTCACTTTGACGCGAGTGCTCTTCAGTACTCGTCCATATTTATTTTCCCGAAGGATCGATAGCGGGCATTTCAAATACGAAAGTGATATGGTCTAGTTTGTATATTTTTAAATCTGGAGGGATGGATAAAACGAGAGAGAGAGAAACGCCGTTACATCTGATATATAAGTATATAGTTAATGCATACCGCGAGCGCGACGGAGGAAAAAGTTAGAGAGCAAGAACAAGTTTTAATGAGCAAAGTCTCCAATGACTCAACTGATCGCGAAGGAAAAAGAGGATGAGACCTGTGTTAAGCCAACGAAAAAGGCTGTACTCGGGGAGAATCGGATCAACGAAAGCTATAGGTTTAAGACGATGCGTCAGACGGAATCGGTCCGAGGAGTAGCAGTTGACGACTCGGGGCTAACTGAATTCGAGACTTATTCCATGTAATGCATAGACGCATGTATAATAGTTAGTTACTTTCGAAGCGTGACAAGTGGCTGCAATTCCGCATTTCGCAAAGTTTGAAAACGCAGCACATTTTTTTCGAGGAAAAACCGTCACGCATGAATCTCTCGAAATTCATGATTTTTATGCGTTTTCCACATCGCTAGCTCTACTCTCACTTCATAAATTCGCAAAGCGCATTATGCTGATGTTCACTTTTCCCCGCCCGCGGCGATGCTACTTCCGATCTCCTTGTTTCCACCGACTTCGTTATACCCAAAGGCGTGTATATACATATACACATAAAATATAAATGCTCGCCTCTCGTTGAAATATTGCACAATCGCTCGGAGAGGCGCGCAAAAAGTCAAACGAGCCGCGAAGGATTCTCCGCGTACTCCGAGAATGAAATCGCAGCAGAGCCGGGTTAATTAAAACTTTTGATAAGCGCGTTCAATTCCGTCGACGGCCCTCGAGAACGAAAGCTCGACGACGACGAGATAAACGTCGCGTGCGCGCGAGACGTTAAAGAGTCATCCGAGACGTCGCCTTTGAGACACGCGCCCTCGTCGATTTTCCGCCTTTGCTCGAGAGGCAAAGGCGGCTGCTAGCTGCTGTTACGTGCTTGCGAACGTCTCTTTTTTTTTTACTTTGCTGCGAGTGTACAGCAGCTGCTGCTACGTTGGAGCTCCGGCAAAAACGAGATGCGGTTTTTACCGAGAATCTTTTTTCGACGCTATACTGTAATGATGTATAGGGACAGAGAAAGAGAGGGATGATGGTCATTTGCGAGTGGCATTGTGTGACGGGAGTAGCGCTCGTTTTTGAGGATTTTCCGCGCCGCGAGCTTTTTGTCGAGGTATAGCACTGATTTAAGCGCTGCGAGCTTTTTACGCTGGCTTGGCTGCTGCTGCTGCTGCTGCTGCTGCTGCTGCTATACTCCTGCTGAAGAGTGGACTATCCCGGGAGACGTAAATCATCGGTTATCCGAAGTAGATTCGAGTTTGCGTGACAGTTATTAATCTCGAGCGGGAAGAGCTTGCGATGCGCCGCGAGCTTTCTATTATAATTAGAAAAACATTGCCTTCGGGAATGTTATATTCTGTGTGTCTGTGTGTGAGAGAGAAGTTTCCGTATATTACTGGAGTATGAAGATAAAGTACAAACCTTGACATACTTCCGCGTGATGCAATTGAATAGCCAGAAAATCAACTCTCTCGCGGTGAGTTATAAAGACGTAAGAAATAAGCCACGTTTTTTCATGCAACATGATGCTCTTCATAGTACGAAAACCCGCAAGTTTAAATTGGCGTTGATGTAGCGCAGCGCAGCATCGCGGAAAACACTTTTTTCGTATATGTATATACACACGCGCGCATTTCCTCTACTCATTTTTTACATGAGCGCGTTTCGCGTATTTCAAAGCACTCTAGTACAAGTATTATATACCCGCCTGAATTTTCGTATAATTAAACTCGAAGAGAGTTACAAGGCGGCTTAGCGAAATCCGCGAATTTTTCACCGTTTGCACACTACTGCCTCCCTTTCTTTCTGTGATACATTCGTAAACAAAGGAACCCGGACGCGTATAATCAAGCTCTCGGAATAATTGTTCGGTTGATTACATTATACACCGCGGAATAAAGAGGCCGACGAGCAGATTTTTTTTCCACGCCGCTGCAGATTGTCGAGATGAAATTAAGCTCTCGCGCGTGTGCCAATAACCATTAAATTTAATTGGAAAACCAATTTGCTGGAAATCGCTATCGTCACGGTATAATAGTCCAGATCAACGCTTTTGCATACACATAATAACAAGCAGAGATTGAGAGACAGACGGTATATATATTTAGAGTAGCTATACGCACATTTTATTGAAAAGTTTTAAAGTGGCTTGGCGTGTCAAGCTGATCGACTATTGAATCATGGCTTCATTTACCTATATACTTGTGCGCTATAGCGCCTTTTCGCGTATATACCGCACACGCTCTGCTCGTTCTAGTTCTTCGCTCGCGGTTTGTTTTCTGACGCTTCATTCCGTGTACGTCCGTCTGTTTCTCATTTTCTCGATCGCGTGTCAATATTGACCAAAAGTCATCTGAAAAACGGCACTGGTATTGCGTGAATAAAATCTCACCGATAATAATTATATATATATATATTGCTCGTGTCTCTCGTTCGAATTCTATGTGATTGATCGATTTCGTGCAAGTTTAGACGCCTTATTTTTATATTCGAGTGAGCGAGTTTTCGCGATATAATGCATTTATGATTGCCGACAGCGACAGCGTGTAATTGTTATCAAGTTCGTAATTAATCCTCTTATCCCTGATGCTGATGGATATATGTGGAATAAATAATGCAGCTCTCGCGTCCGGTATATAATTCAATTTTTGCGGTAATCAATGCACACATGCAGGCTCTCCCTCATCGTTTCCCCAAACCAATTATATATGCCCCGCGACTTATCGCGCATTAATAAAAGTCATTATCTCGCTCCGCGAAACGAACGCTCGACCTCTCGCTTCTCCGTGGCATTGTATATATTACGTCGCTCTTCGATCTGTCAGTAACACAGCTTTCCTCGAAATTATATTCTGTATATTTCCCTCGGCATATGCCTGCGCTTTATCTAGTTGGAAAATTGCCCAGAGCGTATATATATACGTCGAGCAGTAGTGTACAGTGTATAATTCCGTACGAAAAGTTGTCGCAGATCCGCGCAGCGGAAGGTCTTTTAATTCCCGGAAACCAGCTACTGTGTGTATACTTTTTTTCTGTCGTCGTCAAAGTTTCGTTCTCCGTGAAAAAAGAAACCGCTGTACGCATATAAGACAGTTTTTAATCACTACGTCCTTATAGTTCTCTTATGGCTTATGATAGATATAAATATTGTTCGATCGCAAAACGATGTATGCATAGATGACGCACGAGGAGTATAAAAAGTTTTTTGAAATTCTAACGAGTATACAGCTTGAAATAAGTTTCTCACATAATAAATCGAGCTGCCGTCTGACCGTACCCGGACACACTCTACTACTGCAAACTTACTTTCCCGCGTAAATATAAATTCGGAGCTCTCGCGCGTTGGCTTCTTTTGACAAAGAGGGAGGAATAGTTGTTTTTCTCTCTCTCCAACAATATATACGCGTCAGTTGATTGAATATTATTTATATGACGCGTTTATATTAAAAGCGTATTCAGCGAATATTCACCATCAGGATAAGAATAATATATACACTACGAGTATATCGCTCACACCGCGGACAAACGAATAAATTGAAACTATCGTATAGCCAGCATCCATATTAACAGAAAAAAAGAACGAAACGGCCGCGACTCATCCGAACGCGCGGTGAGCTAACGAACCGTGCGAGCTCGACCATTAACGAGTGGTGCTTGAAAAGCGAAGCGCTGCAGCCAGTCTCTGTACGTATATATACACGGCAAGCTGTATAACACAACGGCAAAAAAGAAAGCTGCATTAATAGGTCTACTACACACTGCAGCGCGTTGCAGCCTTGTGAGGCCACTTGAAGCGTTCGAGGAAAGGGCAATTAAAGCGCTTCGGCCAAAGTTTATCGGGTCGTTGTGCATAAGAAAGAAACAATTAATATGCGACGTTGAAAAAGTTGTTGTTTCGATATACTGTAGCGGCTTCAGAGTACAGCGCTCTCTTGAGTCCTCAACGACGCGCGAGACCCGCGAACTGCTCTTGCGTCACGCGGCTTAATTACCACCTCCGCGCGTGTATGTATATATACTTCGGCTTTTTGCGCTTGCGTTTTATAAGGCTGCATTTGACGTCGATTTTTTCTTTCTCATGTTGAAAGCCGCGCGGACTTTTGAATGTAACTCTATGACGGCGATTATAATTATACAATCCCGCGCTTTGCATAATAGTGTGCTGACGTCGTTCCTACATCGCGAGATGATGATGTAACGCAAATCTTGGAGGGCGAAATGTAACGATTACGCTGCAGGGGATTCTCGGCGAAATGGCTTTAATTAGCTATTGGCTATTGCCTCTTCGCGTGGAATATAAGCCGCTGATTCAATGAAAACGCGCGCGTGCTCGTATAATTTCATTATAGTTCTTTAAATGTAACAGCGCGCGGTATGTATACATACAGCGACGCAGAATAGTGCAGAGATAACGAGTTAATGGTATTCATTTATGCGCGAGGTATGTTTTTCCTCGTGGAAAAGTGCAACGTTTAACGAAAACTCCGTGTAGTGTGTGTGTGTGTACATGACGTGAGAGGGGCCTTTATCAGTGCCTCTCTCTCGGTGACCTCTTACAGTTATGAGCTGATTCAGCAATACGTGACCCTTATTCACCTATCGCGAACGCTGCTCTCTCTCTCTCTCTTTCTCTTTCGAACTATCTGGCGAACGTAAAATTTTAAGGGTGCTCTCGAGGATATCTCGTTACGATTCGGGAGAGGAATTATATCTGAGGTGATTCGATTTATATAGACGACGCTAATGGAGGATTAATCTTTGTTACTTTCGCGAGAAGTTAATTCTTGTCGGGGATGAGAAAACAACGAGCTATATAGGGTGAGTAATAAAATTTGTGGCCTGTATGTCTCTTTCGACGGGGGGAAGCTTTATCGGATTCGACGGATAATAAACAGCGTTATGTTCTTCTTCGTGTCCGACGCTGTTAATCTTCCCCTCTTGAGAGTATATCGATTACTCTCGCATCGTGTGAGCGACGAGTTTCGGCGAAAAAAGAAAAATAACAATAACAGTGTATCTAAAAATACACGACGTTGTAGTTTATTTTTCACTAATGAGGGCCCACGTAATAAATATATATATACTCTCGAGAAAAATATACGTCCGAAGAAGTTATAAGAACCATCAAGCCGGAAAAACACGCAGATATTGCGTGGTATATTTTTATGCGCGTGTTTCGGTGAAATTGAAAAAAGAAAGCAGAAGAAGTAAACTTCCGTGTATAATGAACGCGGGAAAAGTAAAAGAAAAAAAAGGAGAAAAGAAAAAAATGCAGTGTAAGTTAACCGTTACAAACGGCTGGCTGTACATTAAGCGCGTCTGCCCGGACTCTGGCTTGTTCTACTGAAGGCGCGCGGTGAATAGACGCTCTCTCCCTCTCTCTCTCTCTCTCTCTCTCCATTCAGTCGAGGCTATGCGCGCACAGGTTCATTATTCTCCGCCACTAATGAACTAATTTTCTCGATCTATCCTATATTTCTTGCGATATCTATACGTCTTCGGAGCGTATAATAGTTTCGTTGTACTTTATTATTCTTTTATTCGAAACCGCATAATACACACCGCAGCTGATGCTTTTTATTTTCAGTACTTATTATATAAAAAAGAACTTTATATACGTATCGATCGATAAAACTCAAGGGCTCCTTCCTTTGAGCGGTGTCGCTTCGTTTATATATTATAATACGGCTTCAAAGGATGTACCGCTTGGTACTGAAAGGACGTCACAGATATAATTTTCCAGCTTATATCTTCGATAATTATTGGAGGTAAATTAAGCAGCATTATTATCGCACTCGAATACTGTCTCAAAAGCAGCATTTCGCGAATCTTCGTCGCGCGCGCGATCGATTTCCGTGAGCACAACGGGAACGATTTATGCTTAGCTCGGAAGAAACTTGCGCGTAGCTAAACGTCGCCTCTTGCCACAGAGTCACTCGCCCATTACTGTCGAATACTCGCCAAGAATTTCCAATTTCCCTTGGCAAGAGTTGAGGTGCGCAGCGGTTTCAACCCTCTGTCTCGAGTCCGAAACCGACTGGCAATGTTCCCTCTGAGCAACGACTAAGACGACGTGTAAAGCGTAATAACTACATAATAGGGGGGACCCCGCGAGCTTGCCTAATTTCATTAGGGGAGCCCGTTGAGAGCAAAAAAGAGAGAGAGAGAGCCGCGGCTAAAGGCGACAAAGTATCCTTAATTTCGCTCTTTCTCTCGTGAGAGCGCAAAAGCAACAGCTGCAATGTGACCGAGAGGAAAAGGGGTTGCCCAACTTTTCTTCTTCCCCATAGTCGTCGCCAGTATTAACTCGAGGAAACGCGCGAACTCGCTGATAATTAAATTTTTGCCTACTTCGCGCTTTCTTCCTAACATATATACATACTATCATCAGCCCTTTTCTCTCAGCACTTTTCTCCCCCTCGACTTATTATACCGAGGCGACGTAGTCGCTGCGATAACCATTTTCTTCCGCGAAAAGTAGCTTATACGAGCGCGCTTGCGGAGACTTTACGTACACACCCGAAGGAATTCGAATTGTATTTTTAAACGAGGCCAAGGCGCGGTTTATGCTTATATGTACGCAGATATGAAGCCGTCTACCGCACCGCGACGTTATAATTGTTATTTTTATCTGCGAGCAAAACTGTGCGAATGCGACGGGTAAATATTCCGTCAGGGAGTTTACAGGTAGAAAGCAAAAAAATTACCGTAGAAAAAGAGAGCCTCCTATGTGTCGTACGTCTCTTTTTCATTTTAATGCACGTTAATCCGACGCTGGTTTTTTCTTTTAGATGGGCATAACTCTTTCTCGCTGTCGCAGAGCCTGCGGAACAATCGCGCGAGAGGCAAGAGCGGAAAATGAATATACAGGGATCGGCGGTATAGGTACGGAGAAAGAGGGAGAGAGACAAAGAGATAGAAAAAGACTGAACGAGAGTCGGCGCGCGGATTAAGTTTTATTCCGCCTACTCAGTCCAACTGTAGACTCGACGGGAGAGTGGGCGTTTACCCGTGCAAATTCATTTTTATCACTCTGCCGTTTTAAGACCCCGACACTCGTCCGCCTCTCTATATATAGGTAAATGTTTCCGCGCATGACATCGCTCTTGGCTTAAATCTATCTCTCTCTCTCGTTGCAATTGATTTCGACATTTTCAGCGTGCGGTTGTGTTAATTTATCGTCGAATTCATTATTGCGTTGAGCGAAAAATACTGCGGGTTCATTTTGAGCGCGTCCGATAATAATACGCGCGCGCTTCGTATTCATGAGATATTATATAATGCATATACATACAGCGCAGTTGGTCGCTGATTAATTTCATTCCTCGCAATATATAATTCGAATTACGAAAGGCGCATCGCATTATTAATATTATTATTATTATTATTTTAGCGACGAAATTCAAATCCCGAAGAAAGCTCCCGCTAATCCCTGGCAAACTTTCAGCGCGGGAAATTCAAATCTCTCCTATTGGAAATGGGGTAAATAAATAGTAACAAACTCAGAATATATTCAATATATATCAGACTTTTATTC
>UCOJ01001688.1:0-23319 GCA_900474305.1 Cecidostiba fungosa
CGCAGCAACAACATTCGCATCACCAACGACAAGGGACGCCTGTCGCGGGAAGAAATCGACAGGATGCTGGCAGACGCCGAGCGATACCGCTCCCAGGACGAGGAGCAGCGCGAGAAGGTCTCTGCTCGCAACCAGATCGAGAGCTACGTTTTCTCGGTTAAGCAAGCAGTCCAGGACAGCGGCGACAAACTCACGCAATCTGACAAAGATAGCGTGCTGAGCTTGTGCGACGAGACCATCCGCTGGCTCGACAACAACACCTTGGCCGAGAAGGAAGAGTACAAACACAAACTGGAGGAGCTACAAAAACAGTGTGCGCCAATCATGACGAAGATCCATACCGGAGGTGCATCTGGGCCTCAGGATTGTGGGAATCAGTACAGACAAGGTGAAGGAAGTAATAACTACTCCGGTCCAACAGTTGAAGAAGTGGATTAAGCCGATGACATCAAGGCTGAAGAAAATAGATTTGCCAAAGTTAAAAATTTCAAAGCAGTTTAAGAAAAAGTGATGAGTTCCTAAGAGACTGATAATTTATTTAAAGAATACTGATGTAAATTAGTTTTCATGTCAGGGCTTATTGTTCTGGTCTTCACACCGAGGGCAAAAACAGTAAGTCCTGTAATCAGTTTTATCAACTTTCTGTAAAATTGTCAGCAATTTGATTTTGTTACAGATAGATTGTAAAACTGGTTCTGTAAATTTTGTGTGATATTGTTAGATAAATAAAATTTTTCATTTTTTATATAAATCCAAATGTCTTATTACTGAACTATTATTAAGCACCTAAATCCCATTTCCTCCCTTCAAAAACTATAAAACAATAATCCTTAGATTTATTAAAAATTTTATATCTATAATTAGTAAATAAAATTTTTTTAATCTTGTTTATTAGTAAAATTTAAATAAATTTAATAAATGTTGGTTTCTTTTTAAATTATTTGCTGATTTAAATTTATATAGCTTTATTTTGACTATTTTATAAAAACTTAATTAATTTATAATAAATTTTTATTATGTAATATGCGTAGTAGTAAAATCAAATTCTTCTCAAATATAAAAAATAATTCAAGCATCTAGTGATTTCGCGCAAAACAAAAAACACGTCAGAGTACTTTTCGAATATCTATGTTGGCACCACCTACGCTTGAGCGTCGTTTTCTGTATTTGAAAAGTCAAAACGGTTGTGCTTACAGACGGTTTGTTTATCTGCGAGCATACGGTTGTTTCTCTGCATTTTTTTTACATTTTATTGATTAAAAATCAGCAAAAATGGCAGAATTTAAGACACCAGTTTCCAAAAGAACCAGGAGCCGATTAGCCGAAAATCCGGAGTTCAATACTCCCATAAAAATTCCGCCATCGCCCTTTCTAAAGCAGATAGGTTATGGATGCGGTAAAGTTTCTCTTTTCCTTTCTTTTTGCAAATATATTTTTTTATGATAATTTGTAAATTATACTTTTTAGGTGTAAACGTTTTCACTTTTGAGAGATCGCCCAAAGTTGGATTTATTCGTTCGCCATGGGCAATAAAAAAACGCAATAAGAATGTTACAAGAGATCCAAAGTACAATTCGAGGATCAAATTGGAAGCAGAAATCCTTAGAAAGTTAAAGCATCCAAATATTGTTGGATTTAGGGCTTTCACGTATGCACCTGGTGGTGATCCTTGTCTTGCCATGGAAAAGATAGAAATTTCTTTGGGTTACTATAGACATTTTAATCTTATACTGTTATTTTACGTAAGAATATTCAATAACTTGCAATTTTATTTTTATTGTGAATAGGAGACTTAATTGAAGAAAGAGTAGAAGCAGGGGAAGATCAATTTTCAGCAAATGAGATACTAAAAATTGGCTATGAAATTGCAAAAGGCTTGGAGTACCTTCACCATACAGCATATATATTACATGGTGATATGAAAAGTTATAATGTTTTAGTTACAAGGGACTACAGTGTAGTCAAAATATGTGACTTTGGAGTTTCTATTCCACTAACCAAAGCTCTTGAAGTAGATACATCAACAGATGAAGTTATGTATATTGGAACACAATGCTGGAGTGCACCTGAAGTCATTAGTGGTAAATTTTTATATTTATTAAAAAAATATATTGTTTTGGATTATCATTTTGACATAATTTTATCTTACAAATTGAACCATGTCCTCTATTTCTGAAAAATTGTTCTAATCCAAACTCAAAACATGTGGTAGCGTGGCCGAGCGGTCTAAGGCGCTGGTTTAAGGCACCAGTCTCTTCGGAGGCGTGGGTTCGAATCCCACCGCTGCCAATTTTTTTGCTCTTGTTCACTTACTTTCTTGCAAATTTTTCTCTACAAAAATTTAAAAAGGGAGGTAATTCTTTTATTTTTTTGCTTATAACAGAAGAAGGACCGATCACAAATAAAGCAGATATATGGTCTTATGGACTTATTTTGTATGAAATGATAGCTTTATCTCCACCACATTATGAAAATCCTAATGATGACGCTATGGATGTATCTGCTGATGATTCAATGCTTGAATGTAAAGCTATTGATACCAGCAAAGAAAACAACGACCCTAATAATTCAGATATGGAGGATAGTTTTATTCGAAGTCTAAAAGATCCAGATGATAGCAATTATGGTATGTTTGGTTGTGGAACCTACCTATTTTATAAAAGTTTAAAATTGTAGTAAATTTGAATTGCATGTGAATTTTAGGTACTCGACCACCTTTGCCTGCAATAGAACTAGGTCCAGACTATGACAAAGTACTTGAGATATTTTATGCCTGTACAGATCAAGATTTAATGACGCGACCAAGTGCAAAGGGTGTTGTCATGTTTTTCAAAAATTACGTGAAAAACGTCACTGAAGACTCTGTAAAAGCCTAAGATTTGTGCATATATGTGTTAACTTGCCTATTAGACTCTATAAATATAAATTTTATATTAGGATTAAGACAAGGTAAATTATTTTCTACAAATTTTAATATTTCTATAAGAAAAAGTATTTTATATTTTTTTATAAAGTAATTACTAAATATAAACATTATTATTGCATTGTCGAACTTTTATAAAATGTGAACTTTACGAACAAATTATCATTAAAAATATTATTATAATAATAATGCATATTATTAAAGCTATCTTCATTTTTCTCTGAAATAAAATACAGATAAAGTGATTTTTTTTATTTTATATGAAATGAATGATTAGAAAAGAGTCAAAGGTTTTACCATTCTCTGTTTGTTTCTTTTTTCGTTCGCCTTAATAAGTCGATCGCGTCCGCTGTCAACATCATCCGTGGCCTTACTTGCAAAATATTCTACACAATTTAATTGCTCACCCTGTAATAAGCAACGAAATGATAATTTGTTCCAAAAAATTCGCTATTATTCACATTATAGAAAATTTTTGCATACTTGTCTTTCAACTAAAAATGCCATTTCAAGAAAAATACTTCGCACTTCAACGATAGATTTTTCTAATTTTTGTAACTCATTGTGTCTTGTTTCAATATCTGACAATTGCTGCTGGGCCAGCTTAGTTTCTGCTAAAATCTGGATAAATAAAAATTTTTGTAAAGACATTATAATTGATTTGTGAATAAAGTGTACATACATTATCAACAAACAAACTAGTCTCTTGAGAGTCCAGCATGTCTTCCAATTCTTCACTCGTGATTTGTCGTCTCACTATAACAAATAATATAAATTAGTTTCTTTTTTTTGAGATTTCTTATGAAATTAAAATTGTGATTTCATTACATAAACGTCTTTGTTGATGTAAAAGTGATGAACATTTGTCGTGATATCGGAGCAAATTTTCGTTGTAATCTTGCATAGCTTCCGAATACAATTTAAACATCGTTGTATACTGAAGAATCCTGATTCTCTTATATGCTGGTCCTTCTCGAGCCATGTTAAACGTGACATCTTCAATATTAGCATCTTTCCCTAATTCTGAAAAACAAAAACCGATTAATTTTTTTAAAACAATATAGGTATTATTCCAGTATAACGATTGTCAATCGCGGTTGAATTAGCAACAATTAAAATTTTTTATTCAAAACATTCGGTAAATTTAAACAACTGCAAATATCACGTTTGAAAGATCAGTATTACCAAATATGAAACTAAAATATCACTATATGCGAGTAACGTATTTTTACTAGTAACATCACCATCTTCTTTGTTTATCATCAACGATCTTTTTCAGAAAATCTAGGTTATGTTTACACAAAGTAAGTCGCAGCAACGCGTCGCGCACTACATAAAACGCATTAAAAATGCTTTTACTGAGATGACCTAACGAAAAATCGACGATGGATCCCTTGCAAATATTCGACAACTTCAAATTGGAAACTTTGGACGAACAGTGGAGTGATGAAGTGTGGCAAGGGGAATTTATTATCTTTCCTGAACCCCCAGTTGAGTACTCTATTCTCCTGGGCAGTGAGGACATGGAGATGTTTTTGAAAGAAACGTGTGATGTGGTGAAAAAATGGATAGCATCGAATAGTTGCCAAGATGAATCTGACCAGGACAGCCGAGTGGAAGTATCCTGGCAGACTCTCACGGCACTGAACATCAACATCAGGGGTTTGCTAGCTATCCTGGGGTATCTCATTAAAACAGGACAAGCTGTAGGAGCAGATGAAGATTCTCGACAGGCATGTTTAGCATCTGCAAGTTTATATTTCACACTGCTGAGTATACCTGGAAGCAGTACTTTTCATGTATTTCATCCAAACTTGTACCAGCGTGCGATCGACACATTGAAACTGAGTGAACATCTAGTGGAGAATAAGAAACAAAGGGTAACTGATTTAGAAAGCCTTTATTTGGAAGAGCGCCCAGAGACTATGTTAAGAAGTGAGAAAAAAACTCTGGTCAAAAGTTTAAACAGCATTTTATATGATTTAATCACGTTGTTTAAGACATTTTATATGAAATACCAAGTAAATTCCTTGGAAGTAACTGTAATAAATTTAGTAGAGATTACTAAGTTAGAAACCGAAGTAAATCATTTTCAAGAACATAACACATCTTCAGGAGCTTCAACAACTTCTTTATCCTATAATGCCTATGTAGCTTTACAAGATCTTTGTGATCCAAGGCATGGTGATGTGAAAGATATCATTAAACTTATAATGAAGTATCTAATGCCTCATCTTTGTCCAAATTATTTAGATTTACCGTCAAGGGCAGCTAATGTTGTTTGGGATACAATAGTATGCTTTCTCAATAATTTGTTAATTTCAAAAGGAAGTCTAGCAGAGCCTGGTATGGAGATCTTAATTCAGAATTTATTTGTAAAGTGTCCAGATCGATCAGAACCAAGACAGAAGCAAGCAACTACAGTTGCAAAATTAATTAATGTGTGCCAAGGAGAAATTTTTATCAAGTGTATAAGAAATTTAGTACTATTTGCTTTTAATAACAAGATACCATATAGAATATTTGCTCAAGAAGTTATTGGGAGATTGTTAACGGAATTATCCATGAATGTATCAGAAAATGAAGTTCAAGTAAGAGAAAAAGTTAAGACGGTATTGATTGGCACAGCACTTAGTCGTTCTACTGATATTTCCAGCATGGTAAGAGGCAAGGCAATGTCAATTGTAGAATCCCTTGTCAACAATGAAAAGATGACAGTGAGAGATTTTTTAAACATGTCAGAGGAAGATAAACCATTTCCAATGGATGAGGCGCTTCTCGATGCTCTTGAAATGGATATTAATCCTCTGCCTAGTCCAAAAACTTTTAATTCTATGTTGCTGGAGAGAATAAAAGATGAACGTGCATTGGTGAGGAAAAGCGCTATGCATGCACTTCAGAATTTAGTAACATACTTTCCAGATTTGCTAGCTAAAGTAGCACCTATGATTGGTAAACATTGTAGAGATCCAGCACTGACTGTACGTCGAGATGCTCTGCAAGCATTGACTAATCTTTTACAGAAATACCCTCTTGATGATAGACTTTTGGATGAATACATAAAAGCTGTTCCACCCCGAATGTATGATGTTGAAACCAAAGTCCAAGAAAAGGTTTTGGAATCGTTGCAGAATTTAGTTTTAGATAAGATAAAACCATTCTCTGCAGATGATATAGAGGATGTACAGTATTTATTACCATGGAGGATAATAAATCAGTTGACAGAAAGGAAAATGAGAAAAAATTTATCAAAAATCTGTGATAGTTGGGTAAAAAATGGTGTTATTACTAATGCACTAATTAGTAGAATACAATCACATATTGGATCAGAACACAATACTGAGACATGGGTATTGCTAACTGCTTTAGCTGAGAACACAAAGTTAATGAATATGAACAAGTATTTGGAAGATTATAAAATAATAATTGAAGGTGATGAATTTATTTCTACTTTAAAGTTAGAAGTACTGAGATATACCTGGCAAACAATGGATAAAGATTACTTGAAAAATGTTCATGCTTATATATTTGACTGCCTTTGTAAATTTCGTATAAATCTTGAATGTATTTCAGTATGCATAGATATTTTAAGTGTAATAACGAGGCATTTGGACAAATCCAGCGGAGATGATATGATGCAGTCGCATGTAGTTGATTTAATGAGACTATCGGAAGGTCAAATTGAGCAGCTTGAAGAAGATGATGAAGAAATATCAGATGAAAATATTATTGTATACTTAAAAGCTATGTGTACTTTGGGTCATGCCTCATTTTTATGCTCTGAGAGTGTGTCTGAATCCACCATAAGTATTGTACAAGGTTTTTTGCTTGACTGTGAAACTGTTCGAATGACAGCTCATGCTCTGGAAAAATTCAAAGCTACTGGCATAGTTCTACTAGGACAACAAGCCATGAGAGATTCAGATCTTGCTGAGCAGGTAATGCCGATCCTGGGAAGATTGATGGCTAAGAAAAGTACTTCAGAATCTTTAGCACAAGCAGCTATTAGGATAAATGCTGTGAAGGCTTTGGCCGATCTCTGTGTCAGATTTACTGCCTTAGTAGAACCATATTTGCCTGACATGTGTATATGCATGAAGGATCCTAATGCCTTGGTCAGAGAAACCATAGTCGTAATATTTGTCCAGCTACTTCTTGAAGATTACATAAAAGTTAAAGGTGCATTTTTCTATCACATTTTGACAATGCTTTCAGACAAAGATGAGACAATAAGAGAGCTGACGATATTTTTAATTAAAGAAAGGTTATTAGTGAAAAACAAGACTTTAATTTCGCAGTCTTTTATAAGAAGTATTTTTCATTATAATAATTGCCAAGCAAGGCATAAATTTACCGATAGAACGTTGAGGAAAAAAGAAAAAGATCTTTTAACACTACCAGGAAAGAAAAATGAACAAAACAGAAGAGTGATTTATGATTTTATGATGGAGCATCTGGACCCACCAAGTAAACTTAAAATTTTAACCAAATTAAATTCTGAAGTACTAGAAGGAGTGAGTGAGAAGTTTATAAATATAAGACAATCTGCAGGTGCCTGTGTTTTCAAAGATGTTCTCTATATCATTGCTAATGAACGAATGCACGCTTCATTTGGTAGTAAAATGCAAGAAGATGAGTTCCAAGATGATACTACTGCTACAATTGAAAAGGTCACAAACAATGCATTAAATATAATCGTGGAAGGAATGAAGAAATTCAAGCTCGCTGTCATGTTGCAAACACTAATAAAGTTGAGAGAATTTTTGTTAGCAAGTAACTCGCCACTGTTAATAGACGTTTCACAGTTCTTTTTAAAATTCATCTCTGAATTCAACAAAGATCAAATTGCAGAAATAAATGAAAATCATCCTGATCTGAAAAAAGATCTTGATCACGACATTAGGTGCGTTTAACTTTTATCATTTTTCATTATTTTTTTCTTGTATCTATGTACGTTAATCTTTTGTCATTTTTTGTTGTTTAGTGAGCATAGAAGAAGACCACAACTCAGTGATTTAGAAGATGATTCAGAAAATGAAACTGTACCTGCAGTGGATGAAGGCATAGAAACTACTGAAGAAAGGGAGAATTGCGAATCGGAACCTATAGCTGAAAGCATGGTAACTACTGATGAAAAGGAAAGTAGCGATTCAACGGTTTTAGCTCAAAGCGCGGTAACTTCAGAAGTAGAGAGTAGTAAATCAAATAAGAAAAATTTGAACGCTAATGTGTTTATGGAAAGTAAATCAAAGAAAGAAACATCACGTACTACACCTAAGAAACTTCAAGACATTCAACTAAGTTCTGTACCAAGAATAGTTTTAAGGAGGATATCTACTTTGACTTATCCTGGTATAAAAAATTGGATGAGTCCCCCACACGACTCCTCGAGAAATTCCCAATCATCAGATGCCGGACCATCTACTAGTAGCGGAATATCTTCCAACAGTCCCAGTGAAGACATGTCTGTATCGTCGCCCGACTTTTCTGAACCTGACATATGTTCTACACCAAAACCAAAAAAACGCTCTAGGCTGTCTAAGAGAATTGATAAGGTACAAAGATATTGAAGGTATAAATATTGCATGATTGTTATTTAATTCTAATGAAAGTCTGGAGAAATTTTCTTTGCCATACGTTAGTTCGATGACAATGCATAGAAAGTGTATGAGATTATAGTTTGACTTGTTGAAAAAAATTATTTTTTTATAACTATAGACTTTGTAAATATTTTTATACATCACGATAGTTAAATAAATTTAACGGAATATACTTCGATTTTTAAAAGTTTGCACTTTTTGAAGATACTCGCCAATAATTGTTGAAATTGTTATATTTATAAATATCATACAATAACTTAATTGTGCTCTCATCAAACTAAATAATAATTGCAAAGAAGAATTGTAAATAGATAAGTAACCGCCCAAACAAATAACTGCAGGTGAAATTTTGACATACCTACCTCTTAGTTTATTGTAGATTCTATGCGCTAATTGAGTGATAGAGTATGTCCGTGTTTCCAGCTCTTTTTGAATTTCTGTAATGAATGTTTTCATTAACATTGAACCAGTCAATTTATACAGTCATGAAAATTTACCTTGATTTGTGTGTGCTAGTACGTTGCTTTGAATATTTTTAACAATGACGATATTTTCTATCATCACATCTATTAAACCACGGGTCTCTTCAGCCTGTCAAAACAAGCTACTTAATGAATTTGGCAAATTAGATTAAGCTAATTATAACCGATGCATTAGAAAATAATGTATCTAAAGAAAATAAATTTAAAAATTGGTGCTAAAATAAAATGCCGCGTAAAAAGTTGCAGACCGAATGCAATCTAGTGTAAATGTCGAAATAATGTACGTACTTCCTCGAGAAGTTCGTGCAGTTTTTTGTTTTGCTTCATCTGTATCTGCACATTCCTGAGAAAACTGTTGCTAGTCGTCAAGCTGCTCTTGCGCATCTAGATCAGAAAAACCCAATGCTTATGTCTGAATTACCGGCGTAATAATAATAAACTTACCGCACACAAATCGGGCAGACGATCGCGCGTCATACTGAAAGTTGTCGTTTCGCTATTATCGCCACCGGGAGACTACAGCAAGTATGAATCGCTGCGCGCGAGCAAGTTATCTTCCTTATCTGCGCGCTGTTGATTATTGATAAAAAAAAGATCATTATTGGCCGCGCGGCAATAGGCGCGGGTGTTCGCCTTAATTTCGATCTTTTTTTTTCGCGCACAATTTGTACTCGCGTTATCAGATGTCTCGAGCGCACGCACGACTACTGCAGCTCTTTCAACCGGCGAATTCAAATGTCTGACACACTTTTGCGGCTCACGCGTCTCTAGAACAGCGTTGCACCAATTTATTTGTGACGATATACTTTGCATCTAAAATGGAAAAGGAAGCTACCACTTGCCTCGGCTAGAGACAAGGACGAAGCATTGGGTATCTTGTGCAGCTGATGATTTCTTACATTGTTCCGTAACGTTTCTCGTCTATCATCCAGTGAAGAATGTATGTGTTCTATCGACCGATTTTTTTATATAGATATTTCTATTGTTCCTCTTATACGCGTGTAGTGTGGCGACCAAGCAGATTAAGAAAATCTGATAGTGCCTGTGTGCATCGAAAACATTTCCAGTTATTTTTAAGCCGAGTGGAGCTTACCGAAAGCTTAAATGTAAGTGCGCAGCACGCTTAGTATGTAATGTGTAAGCTGTAAACAGTTTGACTAATAATTTCTACGAGTAGATGGGACAAAATTATCTTTTTTTTTAAATTATTCAGATTAAATGATTTTACGTTGATTATATTGTGTTTTTTTATGTTTAACAGAGTTATAGTGAGAAGTTTATATAGAAATTAAGAAAAAGTACAAGGAAGTACAAGTAAAATACACACCTGTGTATACTTTATCGGGCGTCAAAGCTGATGAGTATTTAAGCAGAACTGTGATATTTTGCAGAATAAAAAATATTGCATTTTATCTTTATATACATTAATATATAAAACGTAGACCTAAGCAAGTTATTGTAAAAGGATTAAAGGTGTTTTTAATAAAAGAATTTAGTTTTGACAGTAGTTCATGTAATTTTATTACTTCTTAATAAACCTTCATATACTTTCCTCCTTTTTTTGTTTTTGTTAACAATAACAAGATTTTTCGATTTACAATAGTATATCTAGCACTGGGAAGACTTAAATATTTACTAAAGATTTGTTTTCCAATCAAATAAATATTATAATTTAAAATTAAGTAAATAAAAATTCATTTTTACAGCAAAAATTGTGTTTTAGAGTCGATGACTATACGAATTACACACAATCCAAACGAAGATTTTGTATACGTTCATGCCTCACTATCTCTTTAGGTAAAGATAACAGATTGAAACATTCGGTAAGGCAAATCAGTCAGTCTTATAGAATTTTCGTATCTCTTAAGAATGATTTTGGCGCACGCTTCTCTTTTGTAATTATTCAACAGACTGCTGATAAAAAGTAAACAAATTAAAATCAACAATATTTTATAAATATTAGTATATAAGCATTATTTATATATAATGGACGTATCTTTGTTAAAACAGCTACCAAAGATTGCACTTGATTGGTCGATTAGTAAGTTTACTAACGCATAACAATATAGTTTTCTAATTTTTTTCACAGCTACTCCTAATAAGGAACTGTTATATATTACAAAATAAAAGTGCAGTTGTATATTTACAATAGGCAATTCTCTCAGAATGGATATGCTTTGCACATCGTTTCAAATCCTTCAATTCGAATGTCAATACACTTGAACCGCTTGCTAATCATTTTCAATTGATTACTTTCTATTATTGGAGTAGTTTGAAGTGTAAAACAAATAAATCTTTTAAATTATACACGATCTTTGTACTTCCAAAAACGTCAGATTCGAGTCCCTTAATAAATAATCGTAATTTCACTCGCTATTGCACATTTTCACACAGAAAATAAAATTTTACTTTGGAAGCTTGCGTTACTAAAACGTGATATTTTTGGAAGTAAGCTATTAAAACGTTGAAAATCACAGGTATTACGCTCGGTAAGAGTAGAGTAGGGAGAAAACAAATTTGGCATGATAGTCGAGATATGCGTGTATTAGCAGGGCGCTGTCCTTGACCTAATTTTGTCCTTGAGATAATTGGCAACCTGGTTCTGCGAGTGTCTAATAGCTATCTGGAGCGGAGTGAGCCCTTCCTGATTGACCAATAGAGGATCCGCACCCGCGCCGACGAGCTGACGCGCAACCGTCATATGACCCATTAACGCTGCTGCGTGAAGAGCACTTTCTCCGTTCTAAAAATAAAAATCACAGGTCTTTACGAGAATTTGACATCAAAGAGAGCTTCGAGGAATTGACAGATTTCCGATTTGTTTCTTTTGCTACTTCCGATTTTATGGCCGTTTGGAAATCAAATAAATCTTGCAATATTGATTCGAAGAATTGCTCTCAAAACTATGTTTCTCGTATACAATGATTAATGCAGAAAAAATTATACGCAATTATACTTACGGGAAGGATTCCGAGATTTGGACGGTACTTAAGTATTTCACCTATGACTGCTGTGTGGCCTTTGTGAGCAGCTTTGAATAGAGGAGTTGCGCCATCCTAAAAACAAGTATAGCTAGCGTTAATCTTGTTATCAGGTTTTATCTGCTTAGAAGAGGTTTGTGTAAAAATCATTTACGTAAAGTGTTACGCGTACAGTACAAATGTGACATGAATTTTTGCAAATTTTTCTAGAAAACCAGGTATTAGGTATTTTTGGTAAATATTTTTCTATATATAGCGGATGTGTATCAGAAGAAAATAGGCCAGATACGACTTGTTTAGTAAATAATATAGTAAAATCATTCATATACTAAAAAGAAAACAAGGTAAAACTAACGATCGAAGAAAAAATGAGGAAAACTACACACGCGACCCCCCTAATTTTCCCTCGTTCAGAAAGTCCGTGAAGCGTGCGACACATACACACACGCAGAGCGTCGAGAAACTCAATGCGCGACGAGAGCGTGCGCGTGCGTGTAAAAAATCAATTTCTAAAAATACACGCTAGTGATACAAAAGCGGCATCAGCGCGAGAGACAACAACAAGAAACAAACTCACGTGTCTCTTGGAGTCTACTTTGGCGCCCGCTTTGAGGAGCCTCCTGACCACGTGATCGTGACCCATTTGCGCGGCGATCCAAAGAGGCGTCGCGCCGTCCGTCCTGGCAGCCTCCGTCTTCGCCCCGTATGCCAGCAGTACCTCCAATATTCGCACGTGTCCGTTCTGCGCCGCTATGAAGAGGGCTGTTGCACCGTCCTAAAAGCAATCAAGTCGTTATTCATTAGTATATGCTTAACACAGTGTTGATTAAGATATAAAGGTACGGGCCCAGTGTTGTGCAGCCATAAAAAAAACCGCTCCACTAATATATAAAATCTCTCGGCATTTGTTGTTGCGCCTTGTATACACACAGTACTTCCGTGAATCCTCGACTCTGTTCTTGCGTGATTCTAATTATAGCAAGCGCATTGAGAGTTGGCGAGGAATTTGACGGGTTTTGCGTGTTAACAGTACTCGAGCACGCCATATCCATTCGCGGCTGGCCACACAACAGTGCTTTGCTGTATATTATATACACCCGCGCAATCATCGCTTCCTTTATCCTCCATCAATCGCTGATGGAGTTATATTAGCGGCTATCACGTGTATAGGTATATACCTTCATGTGAGCGTTGACGTTGGCGCCCTTGGCGATGAGACCCTCGACGACGTCGAGGTGTCCGCATTGACATGCGACGAATAGAGGCGTCCCGCCGTCCTGAAATGACAAATCGTGCGTCAATTTGGAGAGATACATTTCTTTACTAGATTATTTCTTTTGATACAGAAATGACAAGACGCTATGATGGAGCGACATTCGTGTATCCAAAGTAAATTACCATTGAAATGTTTTTCTGGTAGATAAATAACACAAGTATCGTAAATGAATAAACTTACAATACTGCAGGAGTCAACGGCAGCACCATGTTTAATCAGAATAGTCGCGATGTCCATGTATCCTCCCTGAGCCGAGAAGAACAACGCCGTCGTTCCCGTCTGAAAATCAAAAGTTTCTCACTCAGAATGTATCAACTTTTCTATAACACTTATTTTCTGCTGCGCTGACGTGATTCGAGCTAATAAGTCAATTTATACCGCATGACGCAGGTAATTTTAAAAACGACCTCAAACTCATCCACCTATACATTCAAATCTTTCATACAATTTTCCAAGCAGAGTGAAAACTCCAGGATTTTGGAATCGACTCTCCACCCACGCAAGAAAATCTTCCTCTTCCTCACACAAAGAGAACTCTCGGGGTCGGCGACCTATCTCTCACTCCAGGCGAGTGTTGTAACACTGCAGAGCCAAGTCAACCGGTCCCGATCTCCCAGCACGTGATCTCATACCTATGCGCGCAGACACTGCAGCAGCGTTCGATATTCGATGCACTTTCGCTCGTAGCGCTGTAATAGAAAAGCCGACTATAGCTTCTAATTGCAGCCGACGCTGTACAATCTCGAGACTCGTTATCAATATAGCTGCTGCTGCTGCTGAGGTGGTAATGAGAAAAAAATTGCAACGTTTATTTTTTTTTCATTTCAGTCTAGGTATACACAAGTATACTCGAATATGAGTTTTCGATTGTAGGCGCTGCTTTGTAAAAATCGAGATCGCACACAGCTTTCACTTTGGGAAAGTATAAACTCGCTCTTAAGAAATTTTATTTTTAATCATCGCGTGAGTAAATTAATTAATTAATCGGACTTCCTCGATTGATTAATCGGCCTGAGCGCGTTTTTCCTGTAATCTCCGAAAACGAGAGCAACGAAAATGTGCGCAGACGTGAAAGTACAGTTAAGCCGTATAAAAATGGCCATTGATAAAACTGTTAAATTTTTTTTTCCGTATGCTATATTTACACAGCCGCGCGCTTTCACGAGAGTGTATATAACAGTTAGGAACGAGAGCTCTTTTTTTTCGTATAAAAAAATCGACGTGTCCCTTTTCTTTTTGCGCTGCATCGAGTGATGGCACTTGTGTACTACGAGGTTACACGCTTCACGAACCGCGTCGCAGGGGACACAATACCTATCCATTACAAAGATACCGCAGAAATTCTAGAGTCACAGAAAAGACTCCAATGTTCTGCATCGACGGAACGCTGTGGAGAATGCTTTCTTTTCTGATTGGAAAAAAAACCCGACGACGAGAGGTATACGAGTATTTCTTGCTCGACGGTCGATGCCTTTTTGGTGTGTTATTTTAAGACAAGTTTTCTTATTGCTAATTCATCGAAGAATGATTTATATGACAAATTTGCTCGTATATATGTCCAATAAATTATCGCGTCGCAGCGTAAAATTCAAAGTGCACATGCGTCTAGTCGATTACACAGCGCGTGCCGTGCACTCGAAACGTCCTTCGCAATTATTTCTCACGATAGCGTCGCGCTATTAATTACATGCCCGTGGTTAATAATAGCTCTCACGCGAGTCTAATAAACATTCGGATCGACTTCTGTACGGGAGAGTGATGCGATGTCGAACACGTGTAATTGAAAATAATCGCTTTTAATTTACATGAGATGTACACTATACGTATAAATAGAAGAAACTGGATCGTCTAAGATGCCTTTTCAAGAAACGAACAAACAGCATGATCGAGTCGGGTCTAAAATTACACCGAACGACGTCAGATGCAAATAGCCGACGAAAGCTTGTGCGATAGAAAAATTGTCGCGCGCGCCGATAAAACACTCCAAGCCTGCCTCCGATCTGCATTGCGTAACAGCCGGCTTTAACGCCGGGATTACGTAATTCCCCTTCGATGAGAGGTCAACGTCATTCACCCGAGTTTACGTATATACTATGCAATCTATGTCTTACCAATTTTCTTATGCCGAAAGAGTTTTCTTATAAGACAGAGTGAACGCAATGTAGCTGGCGCGCTGAGAATTTGCATTCGAATTACGCGCTATTTTCGTACGCTGCGCGAACCGGATTTCGACTCTATTGGAGATCGGCTTTTGACGAGTGTCGGTTTCCCCGATCGATTCTAAAAGTATCACAATTGCGCTTTTGTGGGGAATCTTGGGTGTGGACTGACGCGATTGTCTGAGTGTGAAATGCGAATAGAAACCTCTTTTGTGTAGCTTTGTTTCTTTTTCGCATTGCTTCGTGCGTAAAAAGTTGTTTTTAAAATAAAGAAACGCTAAAATAACGTCGCTACCAAAAGATCGTTTAATACACCAAAAATTGTATGCAAATTTCTCAGAAGCCTTGAACTGAGCAAACAGTAGCAATGACGGTCGATTTTTAAAACCGTGTCAACGAAGCGAGTTTCAGCAACACCCTCTACAACGGTAAATCTCAGACCCAAAAATACATACGCAAGAAAGTTCGCAGCAACGCCGTCATAAAAAATAGTTTACCAATGTTTTATATACGTATAAGCGTCCCACGGCGTAACCAATAAAATCTCTATTTCCCGCTTTCGCGCGCGCAGCTTCATAAAATCTAAAACGTACACTATCCGGCGCACATTGTCGCGCAATAAAATCCCGACGACGCGGCTTTTACTGCGCGAACGTTAAAATTCATACTCTGCTTTATCGCTCTAAATATTTTTCCCCCCGACAGCCGAGTCGACAAACTTTTTTAGCACGGAAAAATAAATCCGAAGCATATACAAAAATTGCCTAGAAAGCTTTTTCTCCGCCCGTCGTCGGAGTACACATTACGGGGCGCAACAATGCACAAGCGATGACGTACGCGTCTGCATGACAAGTAGAAGGCGGCGTGTGGGCCGTCGCCCACGAGTATAGTACATTAGAAGAGCCCTCGACGACTTGCAGCGCAAGAGCTTTTACGCACAGCTAGCGGCCACTTCACTCGATCCTTGCTTTGGTCACGTTTCGATCTTCCTGTGAAAAAGCCTCGTACGACGTGCGGTAACAAGCTGACAAGGTCGTTACTCTTGAGCCATTGTCTTGTTTTTCTTCTCGTCGGAAGTGGATATGTGTGAAAATTCGAGCCGGCGACGGTGTACTTAATTGACGCTAGCTGGCGTGTAATTCGTTTTCGTCTTGTTTATAATCCAGAGTGATTCTTCTTGTATGTAAGACAACCCATCAAAGGACTTAATCTACCGGAACTTTTTAATAACACACAGAGTATACGTAGGCGCGAGCTATGCTTTATTTGCGTTTGCATTATAAACAGCGGCGCTATCGAGGTGGAGCGTATAATAGCTAGACAGCTATGCACACGGTTCATATCGATCCGAGTTATAGCGAAACTTTCATAATTACGAAGCGGTAAAACTAGAATGAAAACGCTATAAGCGCCAACTGGTGTATATATGAATTAGCAAGTAGTCGTTATCTATATACATTGATTATATTCAAAGTGTCGAGAATTGGTTCAAGTCGCTTTTTCGAGTGACGTAGCTTACCAGTCGTTTGGCATTGGCATCGGCTCCCTGCTGCAGAAGCTCGACGACGGCTTCGATGTGACCTCCGGCTGCTGCCAAAATCAGCGGAGTTGTGCCATCCTGTAAAAGAGAGATAGAGAGAAAAGAGCGTTAATGTGGGATTCTACGAAAAATTCATATTTCATATCAATATATTAGTACGTGGAATTTGGAAAGTCGCGAATTTCTTATGCATCTGTGTCGCTCGACAATACGTCAAAACATCCGACTTTCCCGTTTGTACGATTCTGTTTAGATTAATCGCGGCCGGTTAGCAAATACATCGCTGATATAAATCAACTAGATTTTCCACTTAGCCGAGCTACGACTAAATATAAACCAAGTCAAATCTAATCTCCGCGACACTTTCAATAAACCCTCATATCTCTCCTTTATACATGATCAAGTCGTTCATAGACCTCGTTACAAAAAAAAAAATCGAACAATGGTTATCCAATGCATTATTCGCGTTGTCCCCGATGACAGGACGTTTAACGAGGTGTCTCTCTCGCCTACGCCATCGTCGACTAATTGAACCCGTCGCCGGTTGTATAAGCCGGTCGAGATGAAAATGTCAGCTGCAGGAGTCGAAATGAGGGTAATGGTCTGTGAATTTTGAGGAGGTGTATGTATACTGACCTTGTCCTTACAGTCGACGTGGACACGACCCGAGTCCAAGAGGACTTGGAGCCGTTTCGCGTCGCCACGAGCCGCTGCCAAGTGTAGCTCCACGTCCCAGGGTGATTCTTTCTGTGGAATTGAAAATTTGGGAAATAAATTGTCAGTCGTCAGCGTAGTTTTAACGGAGTTATTATCTTTTTTGAATTTTTTACTTTTGAGTGCGATAGCGATAAGTAACGGCTTCGATAATATCAATTTTTTTTTGAGAATTCGAGAACGATCTACGCTTATCTACAATTTAAATGTAAATGTTTCAGAAGAAAAACAATTACCATGCAAAATTTGTCTCTCGCATATTCCACCGGCGTAAACACGAGCTTTTAAACTTCTCAAGTCGTTTCAATAATGACCATGTCACGCGTATACGCGAATTCATTATGCGCTCTTTTTTTTTGTTCTCGCTTTTTAGGAAGGTGACA
Source organism: Cecidostiba fungosa (assembly GCA_900474305.1). Taxonomy (NCBI): domain Eukaryota; kingdom Metazoa; phylum Arthropoda; class Insecta; order Hymenoptera; family Pteromalidae; genus Cecidostiba; species Cecidostiba fungosa. The sequence goes on from UCOJ01001688.1 coordinate 18,059, forward strand.
TCAGGTTTGGAAAAAAGAAAGTTGTGGTTTCTGGCCGAGAAAAAGTGTCCATAAATCGGCAGATAAGTCCGAACCGGCTGTATCTACTGTTTTGCATACACTATAGCAGTGCATCAGCATCGATCGTTTTTTTTATCGCGACCGAAATAAAAATCGTCGCTTAAGTATTTTCACAACTGAAGCAGATAGTGGACGTAAACAACAGTCTTTTTGCGTATCGCACAATTGTTGAAAATTCTTCTTCTCCGCATAACCGAGATAATGAAGATAATGGCACCTTATCTATTCGAAAAAATATTCGGCAACGCGACCCAAAAAAAAAGATGACAGTTTTATTCGTAAAAATACTCATAAGGAAACTCTCGAACAATATACGTCAAATTTATGCCGCGCGTCGAACCAGGGCACGAAGCATAACTCGCCGCTATCAAAGGTAAACATGCCTATTAAAAAATTAACTACGCAACCTAGCAAAAAGTTGCAACAATGCTCCGCCCATATGCAGAAACTATCTCGAACAACGAATCGGCAAGGAACTAAAAAGAAAACAATAATTTCCATCGAGAATTTGACTAAAAAATGCTAACGGTAAAGCCGAGGCTCGCCGCGCATAACGCGGCTGTATAATGCACGGCAGAACGATCGCGTGGAATTCGACAGTATATAAGTAGCGTAATATACGATGAAAGCCCCTTTGAAAATTGCGCTCAGCTTCCGCTATAAGAAAAACACCTTAAAGGATCTAATCTGGCCGTCCGCGCGCAACGCCAAAAGGAGTATAAGTAACATATTAAAGTAGTATAGCAGACGAGTCCGAGCGTACGGACACCCAAGGTAAACAAACCTTCATTGACATCTCGGACTACCGTGATGTCGTCGACGAGGTCACGTGTCCACTGGCTTGGAGTCGTCTCTTCTCCAGGAACATATAGACAGGACTTTGATGTAATACAGCTGGAGGAGAGGGATATACACTGCACTGCGCGAGCGGCCTTCGCTTCGTCCTTTGCCCTCTACAGGACGACTACTGCACAATGTGTATATAACTTGTACTGGACACTGTTTTTTCACTGATGCAGTGTGCAAAAGTAGCCGGATGTGCAGTACGTCGCGAAGGACGACGGGAGTTTTTTCACCTGTCCCCGGGATAGAGCGATTAATATCCTGATGCAGCGGCTACTGCACTCTCCCTCTCTCTTGTGATGCAGTGTCTGTCCTGTCCGGCTTCCGCGGCGGCGATATATACTTATGATATAAGTATATAACGCGAAGGCGACCTAGTCGAGCGAGAGTGCTCGATGCGACTACTGACACTGGCCGCCCGCCGCGACTCCACTCGCGCACGCTGCTTTACTGATGTAGTGTTGTGCTATATCGAATACGCTCTCTGATAGAGAGAGACGAATGAGAGGAGATCGACGTCAGGTGGCAGCAGGTTACAGTAGGCTGGGCTGCTCGAGAGGTAATTGTTGAATTTTTGTTAGATATATTACTTAGTTGATTAACATCATGCACAAAAAACATAACTTAATTAATGCTGTTTATCGGGAAAAATCATGGGTTAGGTATGTATAACTTACACCAACCGTCGGTACGACAGGAAACCGGAAGCTGGCACCTCTGTCTAAAATATACTACGGAGCGCCATCGTTGCCGTAGACGTCGTGCAGTGCACAAGTGTCGCTTATGTTATCGCCTGTTGAGAAGAAACTCGTTCAACACGTAGTTCCGAGAAGTGCCAGTAGCTGTCGGACAAAGGACCTTGGGCGGCATTTCGAAGATCTGTCAAACGGGAATTAGCGTGTTTACGTGACTGAAATTGTTTATTAATTTGGTTATTAGTCCTCGCGGTTTGTTGTTTCGGTGCCAAACTCGCGTCCATGTGTCTTTGTGCGAAGTGCCGTTTGTCGATCAGAATTTGCTAAATGATTTGTGAAGTCGGGCGCGAGATTATCGTAGAATTAAATTTGGATTTTGTGGGCGGATTCGTTTTTAGGTAATTCTGGAATGTTTGGTAAATTAACCTGTGACCTTTTCTAAGCTAGATCGAAAGAGTAATTGTAGTGCTGTCTTGGAAAATCGTGAAATATTGTCTCTCGCGTAGACTTTCACTTTTGTAAAGCTTTGACCTGTTGCTTTTCCTTGTGTTTACAATTAGGGAGTGCTCAATTCGAAACAATAGCTAATTTTTTTGGATTTTTTTCAGATCGAATGGGAAATTCAAACACAAAGAAATACCATTATGCTCATCGACAATATGCCAGTCAGGTAGAGTACTTGTTTTCACATTCCTAACCTTAAAGCAGCTGTAAATGAAAGGGACCAAGTATCAAATTTTACTTTCTCTTACAGTATAGCATCAGCGATATCCTCGGGGGACAGTGCGTTAGGACTCCTAGAGCTTCTTGCGAGGAATTAAGACCTTGGTCTCGATTCTCTCGTAGAAGGTACACCAATAATTTAAGGCCTAGCTTGTTTGTAAACACAATTATTAATATTCAATATTTCATTTCAGCTGGAGTGACAACACTTTGAATAACCCACTTAATTTATCCAAGACTGCATGGCCTGTGCCAAGATTCGAAGCTATCTTTTTACCTGAGTTTCCGGTCAAAGAAACACCACTGAAGAATGATTATGTGTTCATCGATATTATTTCTAAGGGGGCCTATGGTCGAGTATACAAAGTACAGAAGAAAGAGACGAGAGAAGTTTTTGCTTTAAAAATAATTAGCAAAGCTAAAATAGTTTTTGAAAATTCAATTGATCAAGCAAAACAAGAGGTACGTATATTACCAAAATTTCAATGACACTTTTAATAGGTTGATAAATAGTTAATTGATTATCTTATGCATAATGATATTATTTCCTTCACAGGTGTCTATACAGAGAGCAGTTGGTCATCACACTTTTGTTGCCAATTCTCCATATCATTGGCAGGGAAGAAAGACATTATATATTTGTAAGTATTGTAAAAATAATCAAAATAATAAACTAATACTATAATACTATTTTTTAATCTAATTTTTTCTTCATTTTTAGTAACTCAATTTATTGGCGGTGGTGAATTGTTCTCTCTAGTCGAAGAATATGGCTGTTTATCAGAAGATGTAGTTAGGATATACATTGGAGAGATAGCTCTTGCTTTAGGTAATTGTATTTAAAACTTTCATGCTGACATTGCAATAAATGTTATTAAAAGGGTAAACTAAATGAATATTACTTTGCTATAGATTTCTTACACAATGCTGGAATCATTCATAGAGATCTTAAGGCATCCAATATTTTACTAGACAATGAAGGACATGCAATGCTCATTGATTTTGGTTTAGCAAAGTGGCTTCGACCATTACAACGAACAGGAACGTTTTGTGGAACATTCGAATATATGGGTGATTTTAATGCAAATTTATTTTTTATTCTGATATTTATCCTATCCTAAAAATGAGAGGAATCATCATTCTATTCTTTTTCTGATTGGTTGTTCGGCCGACCAATGGAAGGTCAGTCAGACCCAGACGGCCGTTAGTTTGATCGATTCTTATAGATGGCGCATCGTGGGTGAAAAACCTAAAAAGTACATACATTTTGCATACGAACAAAGACTAGATAAACAGATTTGGTATAAACATTTTTAATTTTAGATTCCTGTGTTGTAACGATGTAATTATGGCCTCTGATTGGCTGTTCGTTTTCGCGCACGATCTATACGTATGCTCTAACCTCAAAAAGTGAAAATTGAGAAAATATGACAAGAATCGCGTCTAAAGTCCTTAGTTATATAAAAATACAAATACATACTAATATAATTTTATGTAATTTTAGCTCCTGAAATCGTGAAGAGACAGTATTATGGACATGAAGCAGACTGGTGGTCATTGGGTGTGCTGGCTTGCTTTCTTCTTACAAATCAGGTTTGTTATCTTCTCATTATTTTTCACCAATTATATTATTTTTGCAAAGTTATGGTAGATTTTATAATTATTAACTTTTATGAGCATAATTTGATTAAAAAATTATTATTGACACTAATATTCAAAGTAACATAAGATTATTTATATAAAAAAAATGTTTTTGACTATGAATAAGTAAACAAGTATATATATACATATCTACAAGTATGACCTGCGCTCAAGAATCGAAAGCCACTCGACTCCGTGGCGCAACGGTAGCGCGTCTGACTCCAGATCAGAAGGTTGCGTGTTCAAATCACGTCGGGGTCAACATCTTTTTTTTTATTTATTTAATTTTAGCAAAAATTAATTTTTCAACTACGGCGTTTACAAATTTTATTTTTGTGTCATTTACAAAAGACGCATTTACAAGTATTAAACTTTTTAAATTTTGAATGCATGTATGAAAATAAGTAGTTCTAGATAAATTGAAGTAATTGTTATTATAGTATAGAAATGTAAGAAAATGTTATATTTATTTATTTATTTATAGATTTTTTCAATCAACTTTTGAATATTTTTATAAAATCTCTATATCAATTAACTCTTTGAAAAGATTTACTACACCGAGAAAAATCGGCTAGCGATTGTTACTGAATTTCTTGGTCAAATAGGTATTAGTAAAGTTTACCGTTTTTTCTAGTAAAATTCACTATCCTATCCCACATTAATTAAAATGATTGACCCTCCCGCCACTTTTCGACAACTAACGACTTTAGTTAAGTAAAATAATTTTTATAGTAAAGGAGACTATATACAATCGCTACATAAATATAGTAAATTTCCTTCTCGATTTTTGGGTTTAGAAAGAAAAACTACTACTTTATTTTTTTAGTTGTGATAGTTACAATTTTCATAACTAAAATTACTAGAAAAATTTTACTGTACCCAAATTGCTAGAATTCTTAGTACTTTTATAGTTGTGCCAACTAAAAATTTATCTCGATGGAAATATTTCAATAAGATTGAAATATTTAGAACTTTGTGCTATGTATTCGTTTGTCTATACTTTTTACAATGGATCCGTAATTTGCAGACCTTATCTCTTTTATCAACTAAAAACTCTTGAAAAACTTAATTATATAGATTCTTAAGGTGTACGGCTTATAGAATTCTATGCGTATTATGGATATATTTACCAACCTCTTTATAAAAATAGGTACCTACAGAAACCTTATTGAAGTCTCAGGAGTTATAGATATTCTAAATGTTCATGGCAGCGTTTCCAAGAGCAAAAGAGAACGCCCCCGGGTGGGCTCGAACCACCAACCTTTCGGTTAACAGCCGAACGCGCTAGCCGATTGCGCC
>UCOJ01001689.1:0-23528 GCA_900474305.1 Cecidostiba fungosa
TATATATATATATATATATATATATATTGCAGATATTTAAATTTTAATCATACTTATTTCGAAACAAATTATTCCTTAATTTTTTATAAATAGAGATACAATGAAATGTGAATTTATTTTAAATTCTATTTTTACATATTTAGATGAAACCGATTTTTCTGTAGCGTCTACTTCAGTTAAAACTATTACTGTAAGTACTTAAAGTTTGATGTTAAATTCTATCTTGGTACATTTAAAATAAGCATAGTTTTAAATTTCTAAATTTAGAGACCTTCAGCTGGATCTAGTAATGTTCAAAAAAACAGAACACCAGAACAAGTGAATAAGATTGAAGTTGCTGGATCATCTAAAGAAATCACCAAGTCTGAATCTGATGTAGCGTCTTTGATTTCAGAAATAAAAGATATTCTTTGTGACCTTGGTGAAGGATTCTTGGAGGTAATGTTAACAATGTTAAAAAATGTTTAAATCAGTAATGAGGAAAATACATGAAAAAATCTATGAGAGTCCTCATGTAGAATATAAAAAAATAATCGATACGTATTTTTTCTTTTTTATATAAACGATTGTTACCAAAGATATAGAAGATTGAAATGTCGCGTGATGTCACAATTGCCGTTTGTGGTGTATACTATATTATATTCTATATCGAGCGGAATTGTGATATAACACGACATTTCAACCTTGTATATCTTTGCTAATAATTGTTCATATGAAAAAAGAAAAAATACGTGTCGATTATTTTTTGATATTCTACGTGACAGATTTAATAGATTTTTGTCATGCATGTTCCCTATTATATTTTAATTAGTTTGATAATGAATTTTCTTAAATATAATAATAAAATTTGATTTTGCAGATGTGTCTTAAGCATTACAATTACAATAAAGAAGCTGTTATTAATGCTGTATTGGAAGATTCATTGCCAATTGAACTAAAAAGTTTAGATCGCGATCTTCCATTTATTCCACCAGATCCAGAAGTAAAGCATGCTTATTGTTAAAATAATAAAAATGTATTTAAATTACTACCTTTACTATACATATTAATTTATAAATTACAGGAAGCATCTGCTACTATTGAAAATGCACTTGGAATCCAAAGGTTAAATATATATGATAATGATGAATTTGACATAATGACTAAGGATAATATAGACACTTCAAAAATACATAAAGGCAAAAGGTTGGTTTTAATCGTTTTTTAATATGCTAATTATAATATTTATTAATTATTTTTATAAATTTACAGAAAAGATAAATACAAAAACTTTAATGAACTTTTGAATGATAAATCTTACATTGCGCAAACAAAAGATATTTATAACAAATATACTATTGTAACCAATGAATATGATGATGAGTATGATGACACCTATGATGACCAAGATATAGGTTCAGGTGCTCAAGATGATATTGTAGAAGTAGATGCACGACCTTTTACAATACCTAGGGTTGGTATAATAACTGTAACAATGTTTAAATTAATAGTATATAGTAAAATATACATATGATATATTATATTGTTACAGGTACTTCGTCAACAAGTCAATAATGACTTTGAAGATATTGAAGAAGATAATGATTACAATCATGTATCGGAAACGCAAGTAAATAAAGATAACTTTGTTCAAGATCCAGCTCTATTAAGAGCCAAAGCCGAGGAAAGACGATTAACCAAGCAAGGAATTAGAACGCAAAATTCTCATAATAGAAATGTAGTTGGTAAGTTTCATTGTTTACAATAACTATCTTGTTAAGGTATTATAGAAAATGCAATGACATTTATGATTTTCTGGTGGGCTCTTTTTTTAACAATCATTACTTCAAAACAATTATACGATTTAATTGTTATCGCTTTAAAAATGATTTCGTGAATATTTCAGAAGAAGAACAAAGAATTGTTTAGTTTGATTACATCTTGTTCCGAATTAAACTGAATATGTAAAAAGTATTAACTAGTTCACATACGAAAAATATTCAACTTTGTAATGGAAAAATTCTATCATATGTGAATATTCATTTTTTGGTCTCTTACAGGGAATCCTAAAGGTCAAGGACAAACGAAAGAAGTTACGGATAGCCGAAATCAAAAAGGCAAGAGCAAAGCATCTAGAGCCAATCATAATCGTCGTGCTGGGTCGCAGTGGAAACGCAGTCATGGGATGGTTCCATCGTAAATACTTATTTATTATTTAATTGAAAGAAATTACTTAGGCTACTGTATTTTACACTTGTCATAAATAAAATGAAAATTTTTCATATTAAACTCTTTGTTTAGATTATATCTATTAATATTTAGTGACGAATGAAATTAATACATTTTTTATAATTTATAGGTACTAGCTTTCTTTTAGTTTTATTTTGAAATTGTGGTATCTCAAAGAATATTGAAGAGAGACTTCATAAATCTGTTAAGAAACTTTTGAATAAATTATTAGCAATCAGTGGTGATATGAAAAACTATTATAAATATTAATGACTGATGACATGCATAGAATAATTTTAGTTTAACTTGATGAGGATGACATTACAAAACTTTGCTGATTCAGAACTAATAATTTGAGTTTATTAAGATTGAGATCCCTATAAATATTGAACATAAAATACAGTTACAGACCACAGAATGTTAAAAAGTATTACTATGGTACAATATTTTCATATATAATTACCTAACGAAGCACTTATTTTTATCTAAAACTTACATATTTTGACATACTTTAACTTATAAATCACATATGTATAACTTACAAATAACATTACTGAAACACGCAAAAAGTGCTATAATAAACTTATAGTTGTCAAAATGTTTGTAAATCATTAAGAAAATATTCCCTGGTATAGTGTTGAATGTCATTGGATTTTAAGGCTTAATTATTCGGTTAAACACTATATGATAAAATATTTTCTCAATATATTTATAGAAATGCCTATTGAAGCAATTGTCACAATGTTCTTTTAAGTAATCAATAATACGTTTAATCGAAACATTTTGAACTCCAAAATCTTCATCTTCTGACCCCTTAATTTTTTTTTTTTATTAGACCCCTTAATTTGAGTAAAAGAAATTTTTAAATTTTAGATCATTCAAGAGTTTATATCAATTTTAGGCGAGCGGCAACAACCCCTAAAATGGCATGGTAGTGACCAGATTCGTTCTAGTGAATAAATACGAATATATAGTTTTTTTACCTATAGAAATGGGGGAACATTTTCAAAAACGGCTTCTGAATAAAAAGACACTAAACATGTTTTTTTTGGCAATGTTCCACAAGATTTAGAAAAAAATAAACATCATACTCGTATTCAGCACTCTCGAAAACCAAGTTCGACCATTTTTTAGCGACTAGAACGATCTGGTCACGCTTTCGTATTTTAAGCGACATCTTGTAGGGTTTGCTGTTCACCTATTTTTCATATACATGTATATAATACATGGAATACGAAATTTATTATAATATTCTTTATTCCTTGTGAGTACAGAGAAGAAGCACAGTAAATTGGCAAAAATAATTATTTAGTTTGAGCTCTTAATCACTAAAATACAAATGCTTTACATAATAAGAACAAGTATAATGAAAATAAAAAATTGAGCTGAAATTATTTTTATTGCCAGTTGAATGAACTGCTGCATAACGGCTAAACATGTAAATCATGACATTTTATTTTAATCAAGTGCGCCAAAAATTCTTTTCTTAATATTATAGGCTCATTTAGGAAACTTAACTGAATTTATCTTTTTAAATGATTTACTAATTAGATTAACTAGTGGCAGAATCGTCACCAAGAAACGCTAAATTGTCGTAGCATTTTTTATGTTCATTTAGAGAATTTTCTATTTGTGATTGTTTTATTGGCTGCCTGTCATCTGTACTAGTAGATAAGTGCGAGTTGTAAAAATTTCACATACTAACTTTTCTACTCGAATTCAACATTTGACCTACACTTGGTGTTATTGGTAATGTTGGAATGGAACTGCTAATTGGTGGCCAGTTTTGATCACGCTTTAAATCATGTTGAAGCCTCAAATACATCTTTTTAGATTTTTCTGGTTTGTGCATTCGTATTTTAATTACACGTTCGATAGCCCACTCTACAAGAAAATACTCTATGCAAAAAGATATTGCAAAGTTGAGGAGAGCAAGTCCTAGAATAACAAGTCTCCAATTGAAAACTGGCGGCACCATTAACTGCATCAAATTTGCAATCCATTTAGCAGGGCTGAGAGTTATGTACGAACAGATAGCTAACATAGTCAATAAAGATATGACAAAGGTATGGTTCGTGTAAATGGGTTTTCTATATGGCTTGCCACGTGAGAAAACCACCGCCAAGATTATGTATTGAAACATTGAAACGCAAAATACTGAATAGTTTTCATAGCAGCTATAATCGTGATCATCCTTCATAATATACGGGGTAAACCAAGGTTGAAGCTGCACCACGTAAAACGCAGTAGCTTGAAAAACAGTTATTAAAAGCATTTGGGAGGCCAAAGAAAAAAGAGGGGAAAAACTTATAAGACTGGTCATTGGCGGCGTTTGGCTAAGCTTACCCGTGTAAGCTTTCGTCTTTCCAAAGAAAAAGGCAAAATTTACTGCAAGGCAAATGTCAATAAACAAGAATTCGAAATCTGTAAGGTTCGAGTCAATGGAGTAAAGAATTACAGTGGATACGAATTCGGTCAAAGAATAATTGACCATAAATTTAAAAATCCAAAATGACGTTACAAGTGCAGCTATGACTTGTTGAATAACTGTTGGCACGCATCTTATATCGGGAATTCGAGAAGTAAATGGACTGGCCACGCTGAAAATAAAATTTACTTAATATATTGATATATTGACGATATATATTGTACTTAGTCGTTATCGAAAATTTATAAAATAATATATAAAATTTATATTTTAACAACATAGTGTGCAACTAGGAGAGAAATTGGATTTTTCTATAGCGAGGATGATGTTTAAAAATCATTATCCGAATCTGAAATAGTACATTTCGATACTAGTGCAAGAATGTGTCAACATTTGCGCCAACATTTGTGAAAAAGGTTACACAAGGCTGAAATCACATTCTCGCACATGTATCGAAACGTATTTTTTCTACTTACGTGCGCAAAGTTCAATTTTGCGAACGCATTTATAAAAATAGTACTTAAGCGATACTCGAGTGCTGCGTAGATGTTCCCGCACTCGCTTTTGTCGCTCGGGCAACCAAACTACGCTCGCGCGTGAATCACCTACTCTTTGCGCACTCGTTTATACTTTTGTCAGCTTCGCTTCGTTCAGGCAACAACTGTACTCGTGCAAAAATTATCTACTTTGCGCACGTGTATCGTAACGTACGTTAATAATAAGTTAACGTATATTTAACAACTTTAAAAAAATTTGCACTTAGAACTAATAAGTATAGACTACATGACCTCTGGTAAATGGATTCAGCTGAAAGTTTGGGAAATGATTTCTGATGATACCTACCTAAAACTGAAATTAATCACTAGCAAATGGACCTTTATATCCGAGAAATGACCCTATTAAATTGAAAGATAATAAATCGATCAAAAGTGGCGCAGACACAAATCAAACATACGTAGTCAAAATGCGTAATTCTAAATATGAAGATTAATTTCGTTTGATTGCCATTTTTGACAAAATAAATACATTTCCATTTTATATGTTGTCACATTAAAGGCTTTTTTAAGTTGTCCCAACAAAAGTACCAATTAAAGAAACATCAATATAATAGCGATTAATTTGTAGGTACCAGAAATCAGTACTCAAAGTTTCAATCGAATCCTTTCGTACACTGTCCTTGTCAGTAAGATGATAAAATGATAAGTTGAAAAACCAAACAAAAAATTTAAACATATTTTGTCGAAGAAAATCTTCAAAAGCTATGCTTTGACTATATTTTTGCACATAATTATGCTTAAACGTAAGTGAAATAAGTAATAATATGTAAAATTTGTATTTACCTGGACTCCGCTTCAGAAAGTGATATACCAACATGTGCTGCTCTTAAAGCTCCACAATCGTTTGCACCATCTCCGCACATTACTAAAAGCAGGCGGAAATGTTATTAATGTAAATACAATCAAAGTGTGAAATATTTTAATCAAAACGTAATGAAATAGCAACGCTATTACATTATATTGTTCGACGTACCTACGTAATAACCAAGTTGCATTAATTCGACAACTAGTTGCTGTTTTTGGTCACTGGACATTCTTGCAAAAACTGCCCCTTTAATGCATATTTTGGGCAATATATCAAAATAATGCTCCCGTAAAAGTTGCCATGTATTTCCTGTCAAAGCAAATTTGTAGTCATCCATAGCTAAACCACGTTCTATCGATTCAATACTCGATGTGGTAGATGATGACAATTGTTTCTAAAATTTTAGATAATCGCTATTATTAGCAGTAAAGGTGACAATGCATGATATAAAAAAATAGACCTATTTTAAATCTTCAGTTTTATAACGCTTCTGAATAATATAAACGTATCTATATAGGCCCTCCGTAAAACCAGGATACTTTTGTTTTATATTAGTGCTCTCAAAATCGCATATTAGAATAGGCCTTTTTATTAATTGTACTATTCATTATTGTAGTCTTTTCAAGAAACGATAAAATAGCTATATAGTTATTAATCATACTAGAGTATCTCCCCTATACTTGCAGATACAACAGATTTCCATTAAAATAAACAAACTACTGATAAAAAAGAAACAATAACCCACGTACGTTTTTTTTCTTCATTTTTGACATATAAGGAATAATATAAATTTGGAAACTAATATTATAAATTAAAAAATTTAATTCGTGTAGAATTCGTCATATGCATTTTACAACAGAAGGTTTTGAAACAGCGATTTATACTTCTCGATTTTAGACAGATGGGAACAGACCGCGCACACACTTGCTACAGAAATCCTGTGATACAGATAAAAAATTGTTATCACTCATGCTCGGAAAGTGCCGGATAATGTAAGGGTTTTGCGTAGGCAAAATGAAAATAACGCACTTTAAACGCTCGCAGCTCCGTCTCAGTCAATATAACTCCGATACATGCACTTTCCTCGCACTCGTGATAAAAAATATTGTGCTTAACTAGTGCGGTAAGTTCCCAATCATGCATAATGGTACTATAGGTCCCTTATAATAACATTACTACATATGTAATATTCTATTATAGTTAGAAAAATGAACTCACGTTTTTTGAAGAAAAACTTTGAATATTAAAAAACAAATCTGGCTTATTATTTTTATTTCCGGATGTTATATTTACGTTTATCACAGTCTCTTCGTGCGATAATATGCCGCATTCTTTTGCTACGCTAACTGCGGTTTGTATATTATCACCTAAAAATGTAAATGGATTACGCATACATAATTTGGAAATATACGTATAATATATAAATATCAATTCTCTTTTCAATCTATTGCTTTTTTACCTGTTATCATAATTGTTCGTATATTAGCTTCTCTTAATTCTTTAATGACTTTTACAGTAGGGCTCTTAAGCCTATTTTCTAAAATAATTAATCCTAAAAATTCCAAATCTTTTTCAACCATTTCTCTGGACGTTTTTTGGATCTGAAATCAATTATTTAAAATACTATAACTGTAATATCTTACTTGAAGTACTTATTAATTGGAGGACCGGACCTTTGTCGTAAACGGGCAGAATTTATGCATTGTGCAACTGGGGATGAAAATTGGCTTTTTCTAGTGAGAATGATGTTTGAGCACGAGTGAACATCATCCGAGTGTGAACAGATCCCTTCCCCCCTTGTTACACATTGTACTTTTGCTTCCTCCTAGAGGAAGCTTTGTAATAGTAACATTTTCCGTTTCTTCAAAACTTTGTAGAACCGCGTTTGAAGGTGTCGAGAGGTCGAATGTCAACGATGTGTGAACGTATATTACCGCCATATTTCTGGAACTACTTTGTCAATGTCGATAAAATTTGACATGTATTTTTGTTTTTAAATTCTGAATTCGAGAGAAACAACTTTTTTTTTCATTTTGCCGATTAGTTTTTGTCGTCGACAGTCAAACTATGAATAAAGTGTTGAAATAGTATATTGTGTACCAAGGGCGTAAAGTGGGTTTTTTCAGACCGAAATTCTTGAAGGAGCTGCTGCGCTGCAATTTCCACACTCGGTCTGAAAAAAGCCACTTTACGCCCTTGGTACACAATATACTATTAAAACAGCGCGTAATATATCGGTATATATTGATATGACCGATTTAAACTAACAATAATGCATTCTTATAATAATTATAACTAATTATAATGCATTCTTTGTTACTTTATTTATTGTTTATTGTACCTTTGATTGATCAGCATTAATTTCAGAATATCCAACTGCAATAACTCGATAGCCTTGTTCTGTGTACTTTTGCAAGGTAGTTGCAATGTTACTTGGGATAGTTGCTGGCTTGCTTAAACTCAAGATCATTTCAGGTGAGCCTTTGGTATAAGCTCGAAATTCGTTAGAGCCGCGCACCTGCGCTATCACAGACATACGCTGCAACGTGCTAGAAAATTGATATTGTTGCACTATACTGATTTCAGAAAATGTATTCATGTTCTCGGTAAGAATTTCATTCTTTGGCGGTTTGATTACCGCCATAGCTTGCAGTTCGTTTTCTTTTAATTCGTCGATATCTGGCTCTTCCAGTGTCCATCCGGTACTTTCAAACATCTAAAAATGCAATATGTGATATAAACTTAATGAAGCAACGCTCGCTCACGAACCGGTGCTATGTTATTTTCAACTGAAAAACAGATATTTACCTTGGCATCAAGTGGATCGCCGCTAAGCTCACCTTCGATGATACTGAGACTATGACATACCAGCATCCCTTCGAATATTCGATGGTTCTTAAGCTTTGACGAGCATTTCTCCGGTTCACTGAGATTATTGTTATCATTTTTCACAACTCCCATCATATCTAAACCATCTTCCGTTAAAGTACCAGTCTAAAAGATATCGAATATAATACTTAACATAAAAAGTCTTAAATATAAAAATGTCAATAACGATGTCAATACTACGTATAAGTTTTACCTTATCGAAACAAACGCAGTTGATACTCCCGGATACATTGATTGCTCTAGTATTAACACAATAAATCTGTTGGCGCTTAAGTCGCGACTGAGCATATAATTTCCCTACTGTCATCACGGCAGGAAGGGCTGGAGGAATGACGATTGTTATTATATCCAGAGCTTTTGATGCTATACTCAAACCTGCCATTCCTTTTGAGGTCTACGAATATAAATGTATGCATTTATTGAGTAAAAAAAAAAATATGGATACAATAAAATATAAGCTTACCTTTGAAATGACGGTGTAAAGAAATCCACCAAATGCTATTACAGCAAGTATTCCCATGAATTTATACGAATCTTGATCAAATTTGAAATCAGCCGGTGGCGGATACAGTATAGCAGCTACCAGTGCACCCTTGTTTGTTTGCAAGCCGGTTCTAATTACTTTAGCAAGAACCGGTTTTCCGCCAAAATTCCTGCAAGATAAAATTAAGCTATGAAAAATAAATCATCGCACCAGATTTTTTAATGAGAACAAAATTTCGCAAAATATCGATAATACACTGCACTATCTAAATCTAAAAAAATTACTTGGTTTGAATAATTGTAGTGCCACAAAATAGCGTGTGATGTGGGAACTCTTTTGAACTATACAGTACTGGCTCAGGTTGAAGCGGAGTTTTCGTGACCGGAACTGACTCACCTGGAATATATATAACAAATAAACTTCAATTAGTTTGGATTATACCATAAAAAAGTCACTTTTAAAATAAGTACGTACCGGTAAGCATGGATTCATTTACTATGCAAGTACCGGATAAAAGAACCGCATCGCAAACAATCATTCCATGATGCCTTGGTAGTTCTATTATATCGCCTGGAACAAGTTCAACGCTTGAAATGCTCTCAAACTCTCCATTATGTCTCAATACTTTGACAGTTTCGGTGGATGCCACTGTATTCCTTAAACTAGTTTGATTCTAGAAACGTATATAACATTATTAAATTAAATTAAATTATTCAAAATGAGTTAATACAACTCGTTATTATTCTTAATTATTGTATGGTAGATAACGCAATTGCAAAATTCTTAGATATTCAAATCTTCAGTACCTCAAGTTCAAATAAATTATCTGTTATTTTAAAGTCCGAGAGTATATCAGTTTAAAAAATATTATCGCTTTGTTATTTTTATTTAAACAAAATTTAATTACTGATAGAAGACGCGATATATATAACAACGAGTTATTCCTCTTACCTTCCGAGTTTGTATTATAGAACTTGTGATGCCAAAAACAGACATACAAACAATTGCAACTGAATAATATACATAGCCTCCAGGTAGCCATACTGCTAAGGTAAATACTTGAAAAATATAAAAAGGATTTAAGATTTCGAGAACGAGCAAAACTCCAATGGACTGCACTGGCACAAGAATTTCATTGTTGCCATAAACAATTCGTCTGTAAAGATTGAAGAATGCAATTGAATATCAAATATAGTAGTAGTCGCGATCTTTTTTTACAATTGAGTCGAAATACAAACCGCAATATTTGCTCTTCTCGCGTAAGGCCATCATTCTTTTCTTTGTTAAGATCCGAGCAATTGATGTATGTATCGAGACCAGTAAGTTTCGAAAACTCATGCCTTGTATTATCCCAAATATAACACTGTTTTTTACACCAAAAAGCTCTGTATTCTAGTACTTGAGTTTTCGTGCCGTTTTCCAAACTAATTTTGAGATCTTTACCTTGTAATTCGTGAATTAATTCCTTCTCTACAGGAATGCATGATGGCGATAGTGCATTCACGCTAATCATAAAAACAGAATATTACCAACATTTATCAACACAGCAACCACTTTAGTACACTAAATTCGAAATAGTATATAGCAATCGAGCATACCTTAAGTTTGTCGTAGATATAACTTTAACATCCTTAACAAAGTATGATTTATATTTTCCTTGATAGTCATCCTGTAAATTTAGTAATTAGTATTTTATACTATGAGATTTGTCAATTTTCTTATAATAGTATTTAATATATATAGCAAGAAATTAAATACGTACAATAATAAGAACTTTTTCTGCCTGACTTAATGCACACTTTGAATATGTCGCATGGAGATGGAAATATGGATACCAATGAAAGAAAAGTCGAAGACAACCAGCGGTCAAGATATATGCAATGAACGTGAAAATAGTTTTTGGCCAACTTCTTTTAAAACCATAAATTTGCTAAAATCACAAAAATTTAATTTAAATTAAAATTAATAATCTCCCTACTGCAAAATCTCACGTGAGCTGCTGAAACCTCTTAAATAATAAAAAGAAAAAACAAATTCTGACCCTTAGGAAAAACGCTCAATTGATATAATTTGGAGCAATAACAAATTTAGTAATACTGTAGTGTGTAAAATTAGGCGTAAATACTGAACATTCGCGAGTGTCCTTTTTGTAAGGAAAATATCAATGTTTTGAACTGTTCTAGACATTTGTATGTTTTTTAGAAATGATATACATGAGATCTTACCTGAGATCCCATATGAGATCGCATGTGAAAAATTTCTAGAAATCAGAAAAATGTCTAAAACGCTTCGAAACATAGACATTTGAACTTACTGGCGGGAGGCGGAACAACCTATTAAGCGACTTCCAATTTTCAGAAACTGAATTTTTACTATTTAAGAGGTTTCTCTATCATTTTCATTTAAAATTTTGGCGTGAGATTTTACAATAGAGCTGTGGCTCTGAGGCAAAACAAGAAAGTCCACTTTTCGAATTTTTGAGAAAAAAAGGTTTTATGTGCAAACTTATTTGTAAGATCGGAAGGAACGAGATCTGAGATGAGGCGCTTGATGTGTATCAACTGATACAATCTGCAATAACTATTGACGCGTGATGGTGATATGACCTGCTGATTATAGACATTTGCTGCTACATGGCATGAAATTATTACGTGTTATACCAGAAACTGTATAGACTTTATCTAATACTGCGTTTATTTTTACTTTATCTATTACTATCGTTTATTTTTGAGCATATACCTATAATCCATCCATAATATAAATCGAGCAAACGCTCGAATCTAAAATCTCGATCTCGATCTTGAAACTCGATCAGACCAAATGCTGACGGGAAGGCAAGTATTAGCTTGTCGGAATGACGATTTAGACTTATGAAGTTTCCTCCCAGAACAATAATAAATATTATTTATGACGGTTCAAATCCGATGACGTGCAGACCGCTAGTTTGATGGTTTTTTAGGATAAACGAAAATATATACACTTATTATAAGGACGATATATCTGACGCAATCGGTCCCAATCGCCAGATAAGAAAAATCCGGATGAATGACGCCAAAATAAAAGATGTTTTAATGTAGTTTTATATCGAATTGATTTTAATCCATTATCAGAGATTTAAAGATGTCTATTCTTTCGGCTATGATTAATAAAATGATTGTTTGGTTTACAATTATTTTAGCTTCGGTATCAATATTATTGATCCTAGCTTATTCATGGCAAAGTTTTAACTACTTCTATGATTTTTAGATAAAGGAAAGAATTTGAAGATGCAAAATCCAAAGTTTTTCCAATTTTCAAAAAAATGGACTTATTTCGTTTTGCCTCTGAGCCACAGGAATAAAATTATGGAAAAAAAACAGATTTATAATTCAACGGGAAAAGGCTGTCAATATGGACTATATACCTGATAAAAAAAAACCACCAATCGATAAAACTCAAATAAATAGTATCGAAGACGTCTATTATGCGTCCGCTAACGTGTTTTTTTCTTCATTGAGTTGGGAACAATCACATTTTTTTTAATTAATGAAAAAGAGTTATTTTGATTCTGAAACGTATAAAAATACGAAAAAAGTGACATCACTGATACAAAATTAATAATTTTTTTTAATTAAAAAAATAGCGTGTAAATTTTCTAGCATCAGCGGTGTTATATGTTACTAACAAAATTGTTTTCTTACCATGTGTTACGATAGATTCGATGTATAATTACTACTACCGTAGATCATTAATATAATCAAATAGTTATTTTAACAAATCATGAAGCATGTATAGATTACAATATATCGCGATAGTCCATATTAAGAGACTTTACGACCCTATATATAAATACAAATTCTGGAACAAATTATTATGTCTCTGTATAAAGTATTTACCATATCCTCATCTTGACCACCGTTTAATTTTTGTTTAATAATCTCACAATCCTTTGTATTTGTAAACCCTATAAACAATAGATACAAATTCAAATGTGATAAAATATATTATGATAAATTGTAAATATAATATTATTATCTGGTTCAGTTGTCAGTTCTCAAGAAGGTATAATTCTATATATATATATTAGTAGGCTTCGAAAACAAAGTTTTTTAAGATGTCGTGGGTTCAAATCACACATAAAAAAGGTATCTTACTTTTTTTATTACTATTCTTATTATACTGATTATTTTGATATAATTTTTTGAAATTGAATATGAAATTTTTAACTAATATTGAACGTCTGACTTATACTTACTATTCGTATCGACCATAACTCTGTCTGATCTTTGAGATTCAAGTAAAAATTGCTTTCATAAATTAAAAATGGTTCTGATTCTGAAATAAAATAAAATATTGAATTTTTATTATGATTGTTTTCTTAAATTGAGAATATAGCCAGCTACATCTTATTATAGAAAACTGCTGTATTAATTAGCCAAGAGTGAGATAATATTGTGCAGGCCATCAGTAAGATAAATATATATTTTAAAAGAAATGTTGTAATGAGCTATATTAAAAATCTACTGTTTTAAAAGAAAACAATGAAAGCATTAAATAGTTTAATCCTCTTAATAATTCAGTGTTTCAGTTATTTCGCATTTGTTATCTTCCAATCGCATAATATACAACTATTTTTCCTTATCAGACGTTGTAATTGACTG
Organism: Cecidostiba fungosa; assembly: GCA_900474305.1. Lineage (NCBI taxonomy): Eukaryota > Metazoa > Arthropoda > Insecta > Hymenoptera > Pteromalidae > Cecidostiba > Cecidostiba fungosa. The sequence continues at coordinate 14,012 of UCOJ01001689.1, forward strand.
TTGCGCTATACCGACTTCCTGTATTTTATCCTGTAACATTCTGAATTTTGAATCAAAACTCGTCAACCATTTGAACTTTGCTAATAAATAGCTGCATATATTGTATCTACTATATATATAACGCGAAATGAAAGTCATTTATAAATAATTAATAAGGTTATTATAGAGATCAATTAAAAGGTTTATGTGTACCAGCGATGTATATAATTTTATTAAAACGCGAGTCGATGCGTTTTGTATTGGCGAATTCTATAAGTAATTTTAATATAATTCAATTCAGTAGGCTGAGTGGTAAATGGATTCGATTGTATTTACAGAGAAATCTATGGTTGTACCTATAAAATTGTGTCTCGTGAATTGATCGATACGAACCGTGTGATTGTGCAAATGATCAGCTGTGAAGAAATGTCCCTGGATATTGAACCCAAGGACTTTTGCATCATTCAAAATGTATACAAAAGCTTAAAGAATCGGCGAAGATTTTTCGTCGGAAATCATTGGAAATATAATTTACTTTGACCATACACGACACTACTATAATACTATACGTTTATTGGAAAATATAGAGGGTAAAAAAAGACCTTTCGTTTGATTAATTTTTCCAACTCAACATATAATCTTGGAATTTCAAAAGGTCTTTTTTTAATCCATAGGTACAATTATCTGTGCACTTGTATATGTGTATATGTAGAAACTGGTTAAAGCACTCATCACTGATTCGAAGCGCGCACTCTGCCGTGAAACGTTTTCTGGGTGCAATTGTTACACAATGTGTTACCGCTCACACTTGCCGAGCTTGAGACTTATGCAAGATTTGCATTATTTCGGTTAAAGCAAACCGCACATCTAGTTAATTTTTAATCTGTCTAACTACTGCAGTACTCGAATTGTGTGTGAAAAATACTTTTTAATTCTCATAAAACTTAATTTTTTTCAATTATACGCCTTTCACAAAGAAATCAATAAGTCATAGATTGTAATATAAAAGTAAATTATATTATATTTAGTTAAAGTATAACTTCATGTCATTGTGGTGAGCAAATTTCATTTAATGGTTTTTTTTTATAGTCATATCAATAACAAAACCTTGTTGATTTTATCATCGGTTTCGTTACGCGTTCGTGACATTCAAATTTAAAATTGTAGACAAGTCTAGAATGACAAGTTTAAAACTATACAATAAAAGACACCCAATATAACGTAAAAATAATAATTTAGTTATGCAACTACCACGACTTTTAATAGTTTCTTTCCAGTAGGATAATAAGAAAGACTTTGCAACTGAACGAACACAGTTTTCACGAACAGCCCGTGAACTTGTAATCGGTCTCGAAGGTAACTAATTGAGCGCATTTCAAACGACCGAACTCATGTGCACACCAACGTCTAATTGGCATTAATCGCAATTAGACGACTTTTTGATCGTGTTTGACATCTCCATTGATTCGAGGTGCATTTTAATAAAGGACGTTATGCTTAAAGTTAAAACTTGTATTTATACATAAATATATCATTTTGGTAAATTTAATTCGTTGTATATTAATTAGCTTTTGTATATATATATATCTTTGCAAGTTTACAGTCTCTTTATGTGATAATGCGACAAAGTATTATTTATACCATATTATTAGATTTAAATCCATCATCCGACAATGTTTTGTATATTGCGGCTTATTGTGCATAAATATAATGTTTTAAAAATAAAGACTGGTTCCGCGTTAAAGAGCGACACTGTATAGTGGAAGCAAAGAAAAAGATAAAATAATCGTCCAAGTACAACTCACCAGGAAGTTGACGTGTTCTCGTTGCTTTAGTGACTAACCAACAAATGTATAACTTTTTCGTCGCGTTCTATGCATTACCAATATAATGCACAATATACGAAGTATCGTTTAAATTTTCCTTATCATCAAGTTAAGTATATATAATTAAATATATATATCTGCTATTGTATATGATGGTTTTTTAAAGCATTTGTAGTACGCACGGACAAAGAAATCGTGTGTTATACCGAAAATTGTTTCTTGAAAAGTTTAAATGATTGACAAAAAGTCTTTCGATAATTATTATACTAATGGATGGTTTAGGCTTTGATCATTGTTGAAAGACAAACCCGCGTCGAACGAGACGCCGCGCGAAACTGACATTTTAAAGTAACTGCCGTAGTTTGACTGTCGTTTCAAAATTCCCCCACTTTTAAAGACTTACACGTAGGTACGCTCCTTCTTAAGTGCTATTGCTGATAAAACACGTGCCGTAGTTTCGCAGGCTTTTAACGGTTTTAATTTAAATATCATTAATATTGAAAATATATTTTTATATCGTAAAAATATATGTGCTTTTTATTAAATTTATTTCTAATAGGATGAATTAACTAATCGTCTTAATAAGTTGAATATTTCCAATATAATTTTTTTAAAGCGCGCTAAATGTAATTAATTATGTATATTCTTAATTTTAAATCTAGTAGGACATAATTTCAGAGATCTCTTATCGATAATATTGGAACATTGGCTGCGTTTGCCTGCAAACTTATAACCTTATTAGGAGATCAGTGTGTGTCCAGTACACGGAAGCTTGCAACAGGAAATGCCAACAAATAATGAGGATCCCTGCAATATTTTGTAGGGAAACTTGGGGGTTCCTTGCATAAAATGGGAACACAATCGTGTCCAATTATATGTTTAAATGTTTCAAAATTTGTCTGATAAAGAACTGCGTGTACATAGATTTGGAAGAAATTGATGCATTTTAAAAAGGGCGAATATAAGTTGACCCGCCGCTGTCGCATTGACCCAACATTATTGTTTAAATATATAATTATATGCTCGAGATTAAGTTCAAACCTTATTTGTGAGTACAAATGAAGATTTCCGTGTGTTCCACTAAATTAAGTATTTCTCAAATCCTTATTGCATTTTTTACGACGACGACTCCTATGACCGCCGCTGGCGATGCACTATTAGACGCATCGTCAGCATCGCACAGGGAAAGCTGCTAGCCTCGCTGCTAGCGAAGAGATGTCCCACGGCGGGCAGAAGCATAAGTGCAGCGTCGTCTTCTCGTCTGCGCTTCTTTGTCTCCCCCTGTGCCCGTCCTTTCTTCCGTCACAAGTGAAATTATCGAGATTCATTTGTCATCATCTGGTTTGTATATAATTAAGCACTTTTCATTGTATATATATCTTAGACAAAAACGCTCGATATAATAATACTGAAACAAAATTTATAATCATTAAATTCACAGCTATTTTTAAATAGTTCATGTTATAGCGACATCGTAGTGCATTTAGATAATATAAAGCTAAAATTGTGTAGCTATACTTCGAAAACGTTACTTTCAAATAAAACGCTGTAATTTTTTATGTTACATCGTAAAACTTGAGATTGCCGTACCGCAACAGCAATTAAAATGTACAGTATACTCTGTTGAAATAAGATTAGATATAAGAATGCTTATTCAAGAAACAAATCTTTTTTTTGAGTATTAATATTCGTCCATCCAATCAAAAGTTGCTCGCAAAAAAAGCTATAAGGTAAAGTGGTGTTTTTGTACTAGCCGCATTTTATCTCAAGTATATTATTATTATACGTATCAATTTTGACTGAGTAAATAAATATAACATTTAATTCAATTTATTTTTAATCATACAAATAAAATAAATAATTTTGAAATGTCTAATTTTTCTTTTCTTTAAAAAAAAAGAAATAAGATTTTTAATGACTATCAGTCGTACACAATCGCATATGAAGCTAATGAGCATAGTACCGGCAGTTTAAGATTTAGAAAATTGAATGCTGTATACATCTATACGAATGTGATAAAAAAACCTCGAGGTCGCTATACACTATATATATTCATAAAGCGAAAAAAGATCATTAAGTTTGTGCCGAATCAGATCACACTGCGCGTACAACACTAGCTATTTAAGTTTAATTACAAAATTATTTTACCATCTCAACCACCATATAATATAATGAGTGTAAGGATAACAATGTTAATTGAACATATTTATATATGCATTTACAGAGCTTATCCTAATACGTCCTCTAATGAATAAACGGATATTAATACCTGTCGTCGGTTCGCGAACTGTTGGCAAAACATCACCCCATTATGATTATTTTATTTGTATATAATTATGATATTAATTGAGAATAAATAAAAATTTTGCATGACAAACATATTGTAATATGGATACTTTTTAAGATCATAGAAATTCTTCCCTTTTATTAACAAGTTGATCAACAAAGTTGCTCTATATATATTTTACCCAGGGTACTTAAATAAAAATAGTTGCAATTGCGACGACACACTGTATTATACTATATCCCTCCAATATTCTTATCTAAAAGTTATTTCATGTCAATATAAGCTATTAATATATAATACACTTATTTAAATACTTATATTTGTTATTAACAAAGTTATAATTAACTTTAATGGAGGTATAATTTTCATTACAATTTATATATAGTTATTACATAAATAACTTATTGCTGCTTTGTTGGCATAACATTTTTTTGTTGAGCCATGATTTTGCGTCGTAAAATGTGAATTTCTGGAAAAAATACTAAAAAAAATAAATCAATCAAACATGGTAAACACGCACTTGTCTTACTATATATTTTTTATGATGCAATAATGAATACGCCTCGTTTATAGCATTGTTTCAAAAAATTTTAAAAAACGTTGACACTTTCAGCATTTTACTCTAATCATTTTTTAAAATATATTTCGAGAAAAATAATGGAGTATTGTGAACTTATTTATCAATGAAAAAAATAGTTTTTCTATGACACGTACAACGTACATTATACAAGTTGAGTAAAAAGCTTTTAGTAAACTTAATTTTTTAGAAAAAACTAGATATCTTTATTTATGTCTCTTGGATGAGTTCTTTACCTAATAAGCTCGTATAATTTAATAGATAATAATTATATGTACAAATCCACGCCCGACTGGAAAAAACTTGGGGTCTAGAAGTTGAAACATTTTTTTTGAGGGCACACCTACCAGATGACATTTTTTTAGTTCCTTGGACCATTTAAAATAAGAAAAACCATGTGCTCACACCGTATCGTTTACTAAACATTTTATACGGGTACATGTTTTTTGTCTTATGTGTTTTATAGAAAACTATCTTCATATCGCTTCTGTGCGGCCCTAGTCACAGCAGAAGCATTTTTCCCCGAGAAGCATCGGACCACGGGTACATGTTACTATTTGAAAAAGGGCTTTACTGGCCGGTTTATATCTCGGTACAAAACTTTCCGACGACGGAACTGAAAAGTAGATGATTTTTCCTTCAAGATTTTTACCTTTAAATTGAAAAAAATAAATTGTTCAAAATGGATGCTCCGGAACATTTGAAGAAAGGGTAAAAATACATTAAAAATGCCAGATTTTCAAGTTTTGCAAGATCTAGGATTATTTTTTCGACGAATTTTAGCCTATCTTCAATAGCTTATAACTTCGCATCAGAGCATTCATTTTTAACGATTTTTTTCGAATTGAAGGTTTATTTCTCTATACTTTTCAGTTCCGTTGTCGGAACATTTTTTCCACGTTCATGTAGCAAGATATAAACTGTCCAATAAAACCCTTTTTCAAGTAATATTAACAGGCCGTATACCCGTAGAAAAAGTTTGGTAGGCGATACGGTGTGAACGCTTGATTTGTCTTGTTTTAAATGGTCGAAGGACCTGAAAAATGTAGTCTGTTAGGTGTGTTCTCAAGAAAAAATTTTCAACTTCCAAGTTGTTTCCGGTCGGTCGTGGATTTGCACATATAAGTGACTCAAATTTGATTTCTTGTATAATAACTTTTCGTACAAATGCTCGTTCAATGTAACATATTTGTATCGAGATCAATAACATTATTATAAAGGCATTTTAAATAAATATTTTTTTATTATAAAAGCTTTTATAAGTAATATATGCGATCTCAAATATTTTTTGGTTCATTAAATCTTTTAAAATCTACTCATGTATTTTTCAAAATCACTGTAAATTAAACTATATAATAAATATCATCAATTATTTTCCAGCATGCACATATAAAAAAAACTCTTAAAAACTTTAATTTCCATGCAATTATACATATTTTTTTTTAATCCGCGAGCATTCGGTCGGCTGGCCACAAATTAAAATTTTTCTGCGAGTACGTCGATATGAAAAAGTAAATGTATTTACAGTATATGGAGAAGAAAAACGAGACATAGTATTCTCTTTATAGCAAACGAACACTTGCATTAGGACAACCTTGATCTACCCTGCGATCTCGCTGTGTTTTATCAAATCATCATTATCATAATCTCTTCTGCCCATTAGATCAACCTTGATATTGCAAATCCTAGCGTATTATAATATAACTATGAATAAACTATGCAAATGTCATGAATGCATTCGCAAAAATGATTGAGACCATTAATCACCAAAAATATGTTTATTTTCGAAGATCTCTTTTATAAGTATTTGACATATTTACTACTTATTCCTTAAATCAGTAAATTCCATCATGTTTTTAATTATCAATTTAATTTGGTTATCATTTAATGTGGACTTTTCATATTAACAATACTGCAATAATCCAATTAATAAAAATTGAATTTATCTATATTTTTTATCTACTTCTTTTACTTCTCATCCAATGGTATAAATCATTAACTAAAAAATTGTATACATGATGAGTAATATAGCAATCGAATTTCGTATTATTTTTGGGATTACTTTCCAATGAAATGTTTTAAAATTTAATGTCGAGCTTTATTTATAACAATAAACGTTGGTTTGATATTACTAATTCTGTACATAAAGTATGACATTCTTAAATGCTATATACTATTACAAAACGCATCTACATCACATCAACTATTCTAATCACATTTTAAATCATACAAACATGGAACTTAATTTGAAAGTTATTCATAACCGCAAACTTCCTTCTTAATCAAATCGAATAACTGTAGAGAATTTGTAATGATTAACATTCCATAAACATTAATTATTATAAAAATAGTTGAAAAACAATATATATATATAATAAACAGTTTCATAATACTTTGTACCAGTACAAAGTTTGTCACCCTTTAATTTTTTCATTCCTCTATAAATACATAAATAAGAAGCTTTTTTGCTTTATAGTACAAAAATATTGGCTAATAATACTGCTATTTGTATAACTAGCAAGAGTACATAAACTTTTTAACTGAAAACTTCCTTACGTTTTATCCATTGTAACTTGCTGCAATAGCATCCACATCCACTTGAGATAACATTTCATCATCTGAATCATCTTCATCATCACCAAATAATTTAGTGTCCTTTTTAAAATCTTTAGCTGGAAGTGAATTTTTAGAAATATTTAGTGCCTTATTATCCTTTTTGGCAGGTAGTCGAAATTCTTCTCTTTCATCTTTCTTATGTGATATTTTAGACCTTGTAAAATCATTGTTAACTGCTTCTGTACTGATTGATTCATTAACTGAATTATTACTTTCATTAGCATCCATAGGAGTCGATGATGGAAATTGATTACTCTTAAAAGAATTCAAATCATCAAAATTAACAGCTAGCCAAGAATCATTCTCATCAAAATCAAAATTCTGCAGATCATCTAACTGATTGCAATCCTCTGCTTGTGGTTTATTGTTTGGTTTCTCAATGCATAATTTGGTAACCAAAGATTCTTTATTTATTAAAATACTTGAATCCTCTTTTGATAGAAGCTGTTTATTTCTTGATGACATTACTTCATTTTGTTTTTGATTTTTTTCATGGTTTTCATCGAGAACACTTATTTGAGATTCATTTAAGTTACAATTGTAATTATTATCCAGCAATTTTTCTAAATGAGGTGTTTCAACTAACCGTACATCATCAGAGTACAAGCTTACCAAATTTTTGAGTGAAATGATTAAGCATACATATTTTTTACTAGTCACAATGAGTCCAACATCTTTTACGAGTATAACAATTTGTGCGCCTAGGGCATTAGGATATAACTTGCAAATACTGTGATGAATACGTGCATCAATCTTGCCTGTTAGATCTTTAAGTATAACTTGTGGATCATTTGGTTTATAGTCAATGTATTGAATTATACCAGCAAGATAGGGAATTTTTTTATAAGCTTTACTATATTCTAAAGCATTTGCCTTCACAGTTGCAATATCATAGAGCTCGAAATTAGCTGGTAAATCATCTGTCATTAATTGCCATGCTCCAGTAGTAAATAAATTTTTGGTATTTTGAGAACAAATATCTGTATACTTGTTAGTTTTATTATTTTTGTTTTCATCTACAGATTCCAAATCAATTACTTCAGATTCATTAACATCATCAGGCAGAAGTCCTGCTGGTCCTGGAAATTTTCTTGTTACTGCTTGTGGTGCTCTTGTTCGTGTTGTTTTTGTAATTTTTTGAACTGGAGATCTTAGTAAATCTACCACCATTTGTTTATTAGTATCATTTACATGATTTTTACTGTTTAAAGTTGTTTCTACAGTTCTTGATGACAGATCCTTATTTTGTATTGTATTAGATAGTACATTCAATGTTGAAACACATTTTTTTTTGGTAGAATTACTATCGTTGACAGATTCTGAAAATGCTACATTTTTTTTACGCTTCAACTTATTTTCATTATTGGTTTCTAATGTTTCTTCTGGAATTCGTAACACAGATTTAACAACAGCTATATCCTTCGTACAATTTTTTTTAGACACAACACATTCATTTTCTTGAAATACACCTAAAACTAAATTTTTTCTAAAATCATTTGCTTTATTTACAGCAGGAACTGTTGGTTGACTAGTATTGTGCCTTAATGAACTGTTTGAAGACGTGCTTGTTTGTAAATTATCGGTATTCTTAAAAATGTCTAAAATAGCATTTTTTCTAGAAGTAGTGTCCACACATGTAGCATCCTTTTCCTTTCTAGGCTCATCCTCAGAAGTGCGACAATTGAACTCAAACCTTGAAGTATTTGTAGATTTTGCTTTGCTTTCTCTATCTAACTTCTTTGTTTCATTTTTTCTTTCATTATCAAACCCCTTAATAACTTCATCTGCATTGAAATCCTTCAAATAATCCTAAAAAGTCATTAAGGTTAATATCAATGACTTTGTAACATATAAAATAACGATATTTAATAGATTAACAATAAACCTCATCAATATCCCATTCATCAGTTTCGAACATTTTTCTGAAATTAAGATTCTCAGTAACTGTAATATTTGTTAATTTTTATGTACGTAGGTATACTTAATAACAACAACGACACAACCGTGGTACACGGTATGTACATACGTACACTCGATTCATCCATAACCTAAACGAACGTAAACAATCATATAATGGGTATGTTCCGATACGGCAGCAGTAAATGGGTATGTTCCGATACGGCAGCAGTAAATGGCCAGTAATTCATTTGGCAACAGCGCAATGTCGGAATTCCATTTTTGACATCCCACAACGGTCAAATACAGTTTCTGACTACTGGCGCTGTGTTCCGC